>JAQZBX010106202.1:0-10772 GCA_029593785.1 Cabassous unicinctus
AAAAAAAAAAAAGACAGAGAACATTACCAGAATCCCATGCTCCCTTCCTCCCATCTCAAGTTGTAGCCACTATTCTGACCGCTAGCATCTTAGATTAATTTTGCCTGTTTTCAAATTTGATATAATTAAATTCATACAGTATACTCTTTTGTGTCTGGCTTCTTTCACTCAACATTATATTTGCTAGATTAATACATGAAGTTCATTTTCATGGCTGAAAAAGCATTTCATTTTATGAAAATAGTACAATTTATTTACCTATTCTAATGTAATGGACCATTGGGTTTTTTTTCCAGTTTGGGAATTTTTTCCAAATTGTACTGCTATGAACATTCATGTATACAAATTATATGGGGTATACATCTAGAAGTAGAATCTATGTCACAGATTATAAATGCATTCAGCTTTAGAAGATATTGCCAAAGAGTTTTCCAGAATGACTGTACCATTTGATATGGCTTTTAGCAATATATGAAAGCTCCAGTTGCCCCACATGCTCCAATCTGTCTTTTTCATGTTCGCTATTCTCATGGATACATAATATTATCTCATAGTGGTTTTAATTTGTGCCCCTCTGATGACTAATGAGGTCAAACACCATTTCATATGTTTATTGGTCATATTCAAATGCCAGGTCCCTATTCAAGTCTTTTGCCATTTTTAAAAATGGGATTAGCTGTCTTTTCCTTGTTGATTTATGGGAACTCTCCCTATATGAGTTCTTTGTCAGATATAAATAAATAAATACACACACATGTATATATTTTATATTTTTTTCTCTTATGGCTTGCATGCTTTTTCATTTTCTTAAAAGCTGTTTTTAAAAATGAATACGGGGGACGGATGTGGCTCAAATGGTTGGGCGTCCGTCTCCCACATGGAGGGACCTGGGTTCGATCCCAGGGACCTCCCGGTAAAAATAAATAAATAAATAAAATAAAATAAATAAATAAAATAAAATGTTTTAAAAAAATGAATACAATATTAATGGTAAAAAATTTTAACTCAAACTTGAAACAAATATCTAAAATAAAAACTTAATTTTACCCTGCAATCTTACATCCCAGACATATCAATTGTTAACTTGTATATTATTTCAGATGTTTTTCTATGCATATAGCAATGAAAAAAAAAAAAAAAGCATCATATTACAAAGACAGTTCTACAGCTTATTTTTTCACCCAGCATGTCTTGGGCCTCACTCTGTATCAATACATATTGATCTACCTCCTGAAGAAGTATGTTTCATAAGATGGATTTGAAAAACTGACTCACCTTCCTTGATTTTTTTTCTATATTTGAGAAGAATCTTCCTTGTACATATACAAGCAATAAAGATTCCAGAATTTTCTTTAAAAGATTAATTTGGGCTGTTCTTAGAAACAAAAGTTCAGACTAAAGAGTTTCCTTAAGTATTGGTCTTTGGGGAGCAGATGTAGCTCAGTGGTTGAGTGCTTGCTTCTTATGTATGAGGTCCTGGGTTCATTCCAGTACCTTTAAAAAAAAAAAAAATTATTGGACTTTAAGAGCCTTAATGACTTTAAATTTCCAATCGATTGTGGAACTATAGTTTTGCAAAATAAAATAAAAGTGAATTACAAAGGGAAAAAAAAAAAGAATACAGGGAGTGGATGTAGCTTAAGTGGTTGAGTGCCTGCTTCCCAGGTACGAGGTCCAGGATCCGATCCCCGGTACCTCCTTAAAAAAAAAAGAATACAATTTATGGGAATTCTTCACATTATGCATGATCATTTTGTAAGCTCACAACTTCTCTAGTGTATATATATATATATATATATATATATATATACGTATATAATGAATGCAAGCATTTAATTTTAATTTAGTCCAATTTATCAATTTTTTCCCTATATGATTCACATTTTCTGTGTCCTATTTATGATATCTTTGTCTATATCACAGTCATATAGATAGCCTCTATTTTTTAAAAAGAAAAGCTTTTTTATTTTGCCTTTCACTTTTAGAAATACAATTCATCTGGAATTAATTTTTGTGTTAGGGGTTGAGGTTTGTTGTTGTTTGTTATTTTCCTTTCATATGGATAGCCAACTAACCAGGCACCATTTATGGAAAAAAACCCATCCGTTCCCAAATGGATTCCTGCTGTGCCATTTTTGTCATAATCATATGATAAAAAAATGTCTGGGTCTATTTCTGAACTCTCTGTTCTTTTCCAATTGACTGTCTATATGTGCCAATATTACACTGTCTTAACTATTGCTCTATACTAGGCCTTAGGATGATCAGCTTATCCCAGTTTGTTCAGAGTTTTCTGAGTTTTAAAAAACCAGGACAGTTAGTCACCCTACTAGGTTATTGTATTAGTCAGGGTTCTCTCGGGAAACAGAATCAACAGGAGATATCTGTCAATAATATGAGATTTTAAAAGAGTCTCTCACGCAACCGTGGGGATGCACAAGTCCAGGCTCCACAGGCAGGCTGCAAACCAGTGGCTCCGATGAAAGTCCGACGAAGGGTTGTTGATGAGTTTCTGGGAGAAGTTGCCTGTCCAACGTCGAGCTGGGAAATTCTCTCTGAATGTTGAAATCACTTCCCCTTTTAAGTCATTCAACTGATTGGATAAAAGCGCCAGCCATTGATGATGTAATCTCCCTGATTGATGCAGATATAATCAGCCATCCACGCAGTAAACTCACTGGTGACTGAAGTCCATAAATGCTCTTGTATTACAATTAGCCCAGTGCTTGCTGGAACAAACACCTGGACACAATTACCTGGCCGAGTTGACACATTAGCCTAACCATTACAGTTATATATTGACCTTGAATAAGTGACACTGTTAAATCCACTTATTAACTGTATAGTTGGTAGAGTTTTTTGAGTATTATTGTACCATCTGCAAAAATGATATTTTTTTCTTCTTTTACAATCCAGATGCATTTCCCCCCCTCTTTCTTGTCTTATTGCACTGGCTGAAACTTACGGTACACAATGTTGAATAGAAGTTTTGAAAGTTATCACACAATTATCTTTTAATTTGGCCTTCTAGAATATATTGTTTTTTAACTAAAAAAATATATGGTTCTGAGGGTAAGAATTTCATGACTGTGGCCAATGAATAATCTTGTGGCAGGTGGGTCTACCTGTGCCTCTCCTTTTACACTAACATATAATGGAAGTAGTCCTAACTGAAATCTGATGGAATGACTTGTTCCCTTTCACTCATGTGGTAGTGAAATTGGGATTATAGCCCAAGTTTCCCGACAACTTCCCTGTGAGCACATCTCTTGGTTTTCATCTGCCTGGCATCCCTTCCCCCTTCTCACTTCCTGTTTGTTCCTTCTCCACTTCAACCATAGGTTCCAGTGAGGTTCCTTCCCTTTGGCGATAGGGCCATGAACTGGGTCCATCAGTTTGTTTCTCTTCAAAATTTGAAAGTCAAATGGAAGGCTGCTGGAATTTTCTCATGACAGTGTCCTGCGAGCAGTTCTAGGACTCCTGATGTTGAGGACCTGGTGCTTCCCAGTTTCCTATCCTTCCAAAGACCAGATG
Source organism: Cabassous unicinctus (assembly GCA_029593785.1). Lineage (NCBI taxonomy): Eukaryota > Metazoa > Chordata > Mammalia > Cingulata > Chlamyphoridae > Cabassous > Cabassous unicinctus. Next base: position 3,535 of record JAQZBX010106202.1, read on the forward strand.
TATTAGGGTTCTCTAGGGAAACAGAACTGACAGAATAACTATTAAGAGATTTTTAAAATAGGAATTGGCTCATGCAGCTGTGGGGATGGACAAGTCCAAATTCCGTTGGGCAGGCTGCAAGCTGGGAACTCTGATGAAGGTTTTTGAATTCCCAGGAGAACCTGACTGACTGAAGTAGAGATGGAAATTCTTTCTTTTGACTGCTGAACTCAACACTTCTCCTTTCAGTATAGCTGATTGGATGAGACTTCTTTCATTGTTAAAGACAATCTCCTTAGTTGATTGTAGATGTAATCATCATAGATGCAATCAACTTACTGATGATTTAAATCCCTGATATAGCCTCACAGTAACAATCAGGCCAGTGTGTGCGTGACCAAACAACTGTACACCATAAGCAGGCCAAGTTGACCATGAATTTTATCACACCAGGGCTCTCTAGTTCCTTCCTCAGTTCTGAAACTAACTGAATATCTTCATTCCTTTAAGTCCCCTTTTCCCCTTGGCCAAGTTGGTTTCTATTGTATGTTATTATTATATTTTTCTTTTATTTTACCAGGAGGTCCTGGGGATCGAACCCAGGTCCCTTCATATGGGAGATGGACGCCCAACCATTTGAGCCACATCTGGCCCCCTCTATTGTATGTTAATCAGAGAATTAATACACTCCCTATTCTCTTTAGTCTACCACCATTATTGAGCAAAATAGGAACATTTCTAAGATTCAATTGTAATCTATTTATATTTTATTTATTATATTTTATACTTTTTCTTAATGGTTTCAAAACTATTAATTGCATTTTATTTTTTTAAACAAATCAATTTTATTGATATATATCAATAAAGCATACAATTCATCCAAATTGTACAATCAATGATATTTGGTATAATCACACAGCTGTGCATCATCACTTCAATCATTATTAGAGCATTTTCATTATTTCAATAATAATAATAAACAACAAACAAACAAGAATATTCTTCACCTCTCAATCTCTCTATGGTTCCCCTGCTGAACATAGCTGCTATTTCTGGCTTTTCTTGCACAATTATTTATTTATTAAGCAGTTTTATGGAGATACATTCATATACTACATGATCTATCTAAAGTGTATAATCAATAGCTTTTAAAATAATCACAATGTTGTGCATTCATCACAAAAATTTTCAGAATTATTTCATTACTCCAAAAAGAAAATCTCCACACCCCTTAGCATGCCTTCCCCAGTCCTACATAACCACTAATCTAATTTCATCTTTATAAATTGATTTATATTTACATTTTATATAAATGGAATCATACAATATGTTACACAATATATTTAGTTCATGGTAGCACAATCATATAGTACTGGCTTGCTTCACTCAACATAATGTCCTTCAGGTTCATCCATGTTGTTATATGCTTTACGACTTCATTTCTTCTTACAGCTGCATAATATTCCATTATGTGAATAGACCACAGTTTGTTTATCCATTCATTGGTTGATGGATACCTGGGTTGTTTCCAACTTTTGGCAATTGTGAATAACGCTGTTATGAACATTGGTGTGCAGATGTCTGTTCATGTCATTGCTCTCAGTTCTTCTGGGTATAAACCCAGGAGTGGTATTGCCGGGTCACGTGGCAAGTCTATATTCAACTTCTTTAGGAACTGCTAAACAGTCCTCCACAGTGGCTGTACTATTCTACATTCCCACCAACAGTGAATAAGTGTTCCTATTTCTCCACATCCTCTCCAACGCTTGTAGTTCTCTGTTTTTTAATTGTGGCCATTCTGATAGGTGTGAAATGATATCTCACTATAGTTTTTTTTTTTTTTAACAATATTTATAAAGGTTTCTCATGTTATTTACAATTCCAAAGTAAATTTACTTTCTAAGCAGCTAGGGAATCTTTATTTAATAACATTCTAACATAAAGGTCCACATAACTGCTTTCAAACCATGATACTGAGCAACCCAGAAGTAGAAACTAAGAGAAAGTAAATTAACTCCTTAGAGATTAAGAAATATTTACACAGTTCCACTGTTAAAAATAGCTCCACATTCATTTAGTGAATACAGTTTGAATGTCAGGGAGGTGAGAGACATTTCCACTGCTCTTCAGATGCCTCCAAATGCGGATCCTGTGGAACTTCTTTCAGAGGTTGGTTTTCTTCCAATACAGTTTGGGGTTTAACATCTACACGTTCAGATTTCCAGGAAACATGACGACCTTCCTGTTCAGGCCTTGCTTCTCCTAATCGTCTTAAAATGACACCTTGTGCCAATAAAGCCTTCCCTGTTTCCACAAATAACTTCTCTTCATCTGTCTCTCCAAGTTTCTGTAGTTCAATGTACTTCTCCACAAACCGTTGACATGTAGACTTGAAGTTTGGATTGAACAGATCAAAAGCTTTTTGACCAGATCCATAGGCCGAATAAAATTTCCTTGCAGGGTGAGAGTGAGGTCCAAGTGAGATAATGTCTGTAAAGAGTTTAGCACCGTGCCAGGTACAAAGCAGATGCTCAAAAACTGGTAGCTATCATTTAACGATCTATTAGTTGCTGGGCCCCAGATTCCACTTCTCAGAATTTCTGTTTCTCTCACCCTACGGGAGGAATTCTAGGTATACAAGACCTCCACCAGGCAAACCCCTGACTTAATTCCTTATTTAAGTTACCAGAGTGCTAATTAAACATTTCCTTCTGAAGCTCTGCTGCCTTCTGTCCACCACATGGACTGCGCAGACACTCACGCTCTAATCCGATCCTCGTGGTAAAAGATGTCCTGTATTGAAGCTTTAGCTTTGCCATATCGCAAACGGGGCCTTCGGAAGACCGGCTCCCTCAGCGGGGGAAAGGCGTTATATATGTCATACCAGATGGGCTTCTTCTTCAACACCGCAGCTCGAATCAGGTCCCGAGTCCGCGAGAAAACGCTCCCCACGGTTTCCAACCGGCTCCCTGCCATGACCCGAGCCTCCAAAGCAGCGTGATCAGCAGCCACCGGAACCAGATGAGAGCCTCACTATAGTTTTGATTTGCATTTCCTTAATCACTAGTGATGCTGAACATTTTTTCATGTGTTTTTTTGCCATTTGTACTTCTTCTTTGGACAAATGTCCAAGTCTTTTGCCCATTTTAAAAATCAGGTCGTTTGTCTCTTTATTGTTGAGCTGTAACATCTCTTTATATATCATGGCTATTAAACCCTTATCGGACATGTGATTTCTAATTATTTTCTCCACTTGAGTCAGCTCTCTTTAATTGCATTTTAAAACCGTAACTCTGAATTTTCTCTTATTGCATATACATCATGTGAGTCTGTATAATTCAGGTTTGTTTATCTTGAGAGAGAGCTAGAAATAAAGAAAAATATATTTTTACTTCTGTTACTTTGAATCCTCTGGTCCAGGGGTTGGCAAACTTTTCTGTAGAGGGTCAGATAGTAAATATTTTCTACTTTGGTGGCCACATGGTCTCTCTTGCAACTACTCAATCCTGCCATTGTAAACATAGACAATACATAACTGAATGGGTGTGGATGTGTTCCAATAAATGGACACCGAAATTCGAATTTCACATAATTTTCATGTCATGAAACAGTCCTCTTTTGACTTTTTTAGAAAACGATTTAAAAATGTCAAAGCTGAAAAAAAAAAAACAAAGAAAATAGCAACAAACAAACAAAATGTCAAAACTATTCCTTGTAGGCTAAACAAAAACAGGTGGTGGCCAGATTTGTCCCTCTGGGCCACAGTTTGCCAACCTCTGATCTAGTCACTTGAGTTACTATCCATGACTGAACAGAGAAAACATTGACTTATGAAACTGAGGTTATAAAATAGTAGTCATTATTTATGGAACAAATAGCAATGAATTTGTCTCCTAAATTGAAGAGCATATATTCAAGGTAAAGATATAACTCTAAAATATTAACTGGAATATTTTCTTATTCCCAGGAATTCCTATGTAAAATAGGAGAATGCAGAAAGATCATACTATATGCTAACATTCTCTGTAGTTTTCTTTCTTGACAATCTAATTTTACAATATACTTGTTAAACATTTATTGTTATGATAGAATCAGGGAAGATAAGGGGCTTTAAGATATAAATCACCTAGTCACTTACAGTAATAGTGATGCCTTACATTTGTATAGCAATTCATAGTTCACAAAAATGATAATATATTATCTCTTATGATCCTTACAACAACTCTGGAGCTAGGCAGGCAAGGTATTATTATTCTCCTTTAAAGAAGAACGAACTAAAAAAATAAAAAATAAAAAATAAAAAATAAAGTAAAAAAAAAAAAAAAAAGAAGAGCGAACTGTCACACCTCTGAATCATAGTCAGCATTGTTTCCATAAAATATAATGATAGAATCATGCAATTGAATAACTGAGTAATGAGTAAATCCTGCCTTACCGGCTGGGAAACACACAGGGGCTCACCGCAGGAATGTCCCTGGTTTGTCAACTCAAACCCCACGTGCCTAGATCATTAGGTAATTCCTTTTTTTACCTCCACACTCCATCTCTTTCCCCTCACACGTCTAGGAATCACAGTGATCACAACCATGGCTGTACATAACACAAAACTTAACCATTTTCACCACTTCAATGTATACAATTCAGTGATATTAATTACATTCATATTATTGTACTACCATTATCCATTACCAAACTTTTTCATTATCCAGAACAGAAACTCTGTACCCATTAAACAATAACCTCCCACACCTCCACCTCCACAGTCTCTGGTAACCTGTAATCTATTTTGTCTCCATGAATTTGCTTGTTCTAGGCATTTCATATAAGTGAAACCATACAATATTCATCCTTTTGGCTTATTTCACTCAACATTGATGTCTTCAAGGTTTATCCATGTTGTCTCATGTATCAGACTTCATTCCTTTTCATGGATGAATAATAGTCCATTGTATGTTTAAAGCACATTCTGCTTCTCCCTCCCCTAATCTTGTTTCATCTGTTTTGCCACTTTCTCCCCCTTCCACTCTGAAGTATTTTGAAGGAAATCCTGACATTGTATAATGTCATCCTTAAATAATTCAGCATATGCCTCTAACAGGTAAAGACTTTTTGTTTTCAAAAACACAACCACTGTATCTTTTTGATATTGATAAAATTAATAATACTTTAATAATAGTTCCTTAATATCATCTAATATCCAGTCTATATTTGAATTTCCCCATTGTCTCAAAAATGTCTTTTTACACCTGGCTTGTCAGATCAGGGTCTGCATTTCGTTGCTGTGTCTCTTAAATCTCTCCATTTATTACAGTAATTTACTTGCTGAAGTTTTGGGGGGATGGTAGAATTACTTCATAGGTAATCTGGTATATTTTCAATTTTACCACACCAGGATGTTTAGGATGTATGGTTGTTCAACTTTTAGTGATGTTAAAAGTGATCAGTGGGGGGCGTGGGTATAGCTCAGTGGTCCAGCGCCTGCTTCCCATGTACAAGGTCTCCAGTTCAATCCCCTGTACCTCTTTAAAAAAACACAAAAAAAAGTGATCATTGAGTCCAGGTGGTGTCAGCTTGATCCATCCATTATTATATCACCCTTCATCAATCTTTCATTTAAATGGTTTTAGCAGCTATTTGATTGTTATTATTTAATTAGGGGCTTCCAAAATGATACTTTTCTAAGCTTATTATTCCGCCTACATTTATTAGTTGTAAATATTTTATAAAAAGGAATTTTTTGCCTTAACAACCCTTTGGCTGTCCTGAAATACAATTCGTTCATGAAAGGCAGAAAAAATATTTGATTTGTCTCCAATTACCATTACCATAGAAGAAGCAAGTTACCATAGTAACTTCCATAGGTGGCCAGTAAACTTTTTCTTTTCTTAGAATCATTATAACCTTGTTAATATCATTGATGCAATAAGTGATTTAGAATTTATTCTGCAGGCCTAACACCACAGGCATTTCCCCAGTTTTAAACATATCGCCTATCTACAATATATAAAATCAAACTATAAACTTACTTGTTTAAAGGAGGGATCCAATCCTAAAGAATTAAAATGTTACTTCAAAATCTCTAAGCATACCTAAACATTTAGGCATAACTGTAATAATGAATATTTCCAGGATTCTGTACTTGCTCTCTGATTTTCTTGTTTTCCTTCACTCAGTTTACTGTTCTTCAATTAATGAATATCTGGTTGTCTGATTGAGGCTAAAGATTCACTGCTTCTGGCACACCTAATGATTTCCATCTTTATATCATTCAAATCATGTATCATTCAAACCTACATTTCCTATCACTAGTGTTTGCACTTTCATTTTTATAAAATAAGAGCAACGCGCAATAAAATACCCAAATAATTAACTATTAGCATGTGGACAGCGATGGGGATGCTGCTCAAACTGAAGCATTGACCAGCAGTCAGTGCCACGCTCACTCAAGCACGTAAGCGGTCATGATGCTTGTCAGCTGATACACCAAAGCCTGAATTTGAGGTATAAAAGGAGGTTCAGGTGTCACGGGCTATGACGTGCTATATTGTTGCTCTCAGCTTACTTGTTTAATCGCCAGTAGGTTAGTTTTAGGAGGGCAGGAGCCACATCTGCATTGTTCATGATTATAATAAAATCCAGTACCTCTAGTACACGATTTTTTTAAAGATGAAAGAACAAGTGGTGTATACAGGGTAAGAGAAAATCTATGATGGTTTTGAGCAGTGAGAATTACAGATCAATTTTTTTAGAAATAATTTTTGCATATTTTGACTATGTGGTATTGGTGTCATAAGCTAGTTTTCCTTAAAATTAATTTATCTGAAAACAAATATAATATATTTCACCTTGGAATTTTCAGAAAAGCAAAAATAAAATCAAAATCACTGATAATTCCACCCTTTAAGGTTAAGATCTGGGTATCTTTTCCAGTATTTTTCTATGCATGCATAAATATTAAACAAAATGGAGATCATCTAGGACATCTTGTTTAGTAATTTACTTTTTAAAAAACTTTTTTTATTAGAGAAGTTGTGGGTTTACAGAACAATTATGCACAAAACACAGGATTCCCATATACCACCCTATTATTACTATCTTGCATTGGTGTGGAACATTTGTTACAATTGATGAAAGGATATTTTTATAATTGTACTATTAACTAGAGTCCATGGTTTAACTTAAAATAAAAAAATAATCCATGCAGCTGCACTACACACTGAACCTTAAGTTAGTAATTTACTTTTTTTTTTTTTTTAAAG
>JAQZBX010106203.1:0-10771 GCA_029593785.1 Cabassous unicinctus
GCCTGCCCTCACAAGGAGGCCCCGGGAAGCGAACCCGGGGCCTCCCATATGGTAAACGGGAGCTCTATCCATTGAGCCACACCCGCTTCCTACAAAGCAATTCTGAAGGCATCATCCCTACTTCATTTTGGTCAGCTGCTCTCAAATTATCTCAGGAAGAGATCAACAAACAAAGCAAAACTGAAGCCCTGGAAAATACTGGTGAGATTATTTTCTTCTAATTCTATATCTTCTAATTTTTATAGAAGTTCCATGGAAAAAGGAACTTCAATTAAATTGATTATATTTTGAGCATGTCTAATATGATAATTTAAATGAGTCTACACTGTTCTCAGAAGTAAAGGGAGAGTAAAATTATTAAGAGGATGCTAATAAGATAATAAAGTTTATCCATTCAGGACTATGAGACAGAATAGTATGAATGTGAAGAAGAAAATGCCAATTAAAAGCTTTATCATTTCAAAGGAAAGTGAAGTGACATTATGTTTGAGACTCTCAGAAAAGGGAGGAAAGAATCTTTGAGTTGGATCCATTTTTTAATTGTTTTTACTTTTAAAGAAGCTTTAGATTGCATAAATGTTACATCAAAATTATAGGAGATTCCCATATGTCCCACTCCCTCTCCCTCCCACACTGTCCCACATCAACAACATCCCTTACTAATCTGATACATTTGTTACAATTGATGAACACATATTGAAGCATTGCTACTAACCATGGATTACAGTTTACACTATAGTTTACACTCTTTCCCTCACAATCTTGTAGGTTATGACAAAATATACAATGGCTTGCATCTGTCAATGGAATGTCATGCAGGACAATTCCAATGTCTTGAAAATGCCCCCATGTTACACCTATTTTTCCCTCTCTCTCCCTTCAGAACCTCTGGTGGCCACTGCCTTTATAACAATGATAAGAGTTCTTCCAGCTCTAGAAAAAGAATAATAGGTCTATAGTAGAATAATAAGTCTACTTTAGTCCATTATTCATTCCCCAATCTTGAGGATTTAGGGATGATGATGCCCACTCTGTTTCTAATTGAAGGGGGCTTAGAGCTCATGGGGCAGATGAATGGAAATATCTTGCTTGCAGTTCAGACAATCTCTGTTCCTTGGGATGGGCATTATTCAACGAGAAAGCAGCACTCCTTTTCTCTCCTCTAAAACAGGGTAGTTGTTACAATTCAATCCAGTATATAAATGCCCGGTTTCTGCTGGATGAAATTCAGCAACAAAATTCACAGTTGTCTATAACTGCTATGATTTGAGCTCCCTTAAAATGAAGGGCTTGCTCAGTGGAGCATAGTATTTTTTTTTTATTTCAGAAGGATAAGCCAAAGGGGATTCAGCATATAAAAGCAAAAAGATGTGCTTGAACTCTAATCTGAATTATGTCATTATGGTTTTATTATTTTGCATTGCAGAAGAGAAGATATACCTGTAGTTACTATATCACCCACTCTAATATCACCCAATGACATGCAGTCACGCAGTTTCTCCCCAAACTGGAATCAAGGCATGGTGTTGCTGCAAAGTGGTAGCTGAGAGTAGAGAGTTCAGTTACAAATGTTAGGCACTAAATTGACAGGGATGTTGAGGTGATGAGGCCTCAAGTGGATAAAGTTCCTAATGATTATAAGATAATGTGTAACAATAGTCTAACATATAATTACAGGAATCATTTACATCTATGGCTTGATTTAAGGAAGCATAATGAAAGCTCCTTAAAGCAAAACTATGTCACAAATAATTTGTGGAACTATTCCAGTGAACCCTCTGAATTCTCCAAGACTCATTTAAATTATCATTCAGTGATGACATCTTGAAATATTTAATTCATCCAAATTGGGAGAACTAAATAAGCTAGCATGAAACTTGAAGGATTAGAAGAATGTATGAAGTTCTGACTGTTTATTGTTTGCTTTTTTGTCAACAGACAAGTGATTGAAAGACCCAAGAACAAGGAAAAGTCAAGTCTGGGGATTCCTCAAACCCTCCCAGTTTGAAGACCAAGAAATTACTTGAGAATTCTTTTCCCCACCTTTCAAATCAAACAGATCTTCCTTTGCCTCCAGTAGCTTTTTTTTATTGCTTTATCTTGTCTTATCTCTACCTCTTTATGATAATTATGTAGCTATTTTGGTCCATCAAGTGATTTTATATCATGGTAGAAATAACTTGGAATTATAGAGATAGTGAAATAAAAACTAGCTCATTACACAAGTGGGGAAACAGAAGCCCAATGATGTGAAATGATTCAATGAAGATTATAGCCTGGTTAAACAGGTTTGTATAATTTTGGATTATATAATTTTGGTTCTTTTTACTATGGTATAACACCTTATCTCCTGCCTATGAAATTCTTGGGATCAAATAAAGAACATAATCTGATGTACACAAATATCTGAGTTTCATAAGTAGAATGTACTATAACTACACAATATTGTTAAAAGAAATCAAAGAAGACCTAAATAAATGGAAACCATTCCAGGTTCATGGATTGGAAATAAATATAATTAAGATGTCTATTCTACCCATATTTATTTACACATCCAACACAATCCCAATAAAAGTTCCAAGAGCATTTTTTACAAAACTGGAAAAGCCAATTATCAAATTTATTTGGAAAGGTAAGTGGCCCAGAGAAGCAAAAATTATTTTTAAAAAGAAAAACAAAATGGGAGGACTTTAAAGTATACTAAAAAGCTACAGTGGTGAAAAATGCATGGTATTGACACAAGGATAGACACATTGACAGATGGAACAAAACTGAGAGTTCAGATATGGACTCATGCATATATGGCCAACTGATATTTGACAAGGCCACCAAGCCCACTCAAATGGGATGCAATTGTTCATAGCATCAACAAATGGTGCTAAGAGAACTATATATCCATATCCAAAAGAATGAAAGAGTTTCACCAACTCATACCTTATACAAAAATTAGCTTAAGATAGACCAAGATCTAAAATTGAGAGCAAAGACCATAAAGCTCATAGAATATAATTTAGGGAAGCATCTACAAGATCTTGTAGTAGGAAATGGTTTCATTAACTTTACACCCAAAGCACAAGCATTGAAAAATAAAATAGATAAAGGGGACCTCCTCAAAATTAAAAACTTTTGTGTTTCAAAGGAGTTTGTCAAGAAAGTGAAAAGACAGTCTGCTCAATGGGAGAAAATATTTGGAAACTACTTATTTGAAAAGTGTCTAATATCCAGCACATATAAAGAAATGTTATATCTCAATTATAAAAAGACAAACAACCCATTTTAAAAATGGGCAAGAGAGTTGAATAGATACTTTTCCAAAAAGGAAATTCAAATGGTTAAAAAAGCACATTAAAAGATGCTCAAAATCACTAGGTATTAAGTAAATGCAAAACAAAACTACAATGAGATACCATCTTACACCTACTAAATTGGCTGCTATTAATACAGAACAAAACAAAACATAAAAACAGAACACTCTCAATGTTGGAGAGGATGTGGAGGAATTGGAACACTCATCCACTGTGGATGGAAATGTAGAATGGTGCAGGCACTGTGGAGGACAGTTTGGCAGTTCCTCAGGAAGCTAAGTATAGAATTGCCATAAAATGTGGCAATACAACTACTAGGAATATACCCAGAAGAATTGAAAGCAGGGACATGAACAGATGTATACACACCAACATTCATTGTTGCATTATTCACAATTGCCCAAAGTTAGAAGCACCCAAGTGTCCATCAATGGATGAATGGATACCAGGAGATAAAAAGGCTGTAGAGAGAGTTGAGCTGATGCTCTATCTGGCCAGAATCTATGATAGTGGTGGTTTGGCAGTGAATGGGTTTAATGAGGGTGCAGTGTTGTGAGTGATGTTGATGGTGTTGGAGTGCGAGTGTAAGCAGGGTTGGAAGGATGTGCTACACCATTCGTGGAGCTGGGAGGTGGACTGGAGTTGAACTCTAGGGAAGATGAGGATTGTGATTGAGAATACAATTGTGGGAGTGTTCTTTTGGTATCTATGGCAGGGGAGGGTTACTGGTGCAAGTTGTCAGTTATGAGGGCATGCGTGGGAAGGGTAAACATCAGACATGACTCCATGGAATATTAATGTGTTCATATTGTCATAGGGTGTTATCTCAGTGGGTAGAGACCTGCACAATAACCAACAAAATAGTAAACTCACATCCTGAGGAATCTGGCTATGTTGTCAAATAGAGTGGCAAGAATCTCTAGAGTATATAGGCAGTGCTTAATAAAAGGAAAGCAGACCAATATGCCAAGTCGATGACATTAATGTTTGTACTTATAAACCTTTTCTTGTAAAATTGAATCTTAGCCTAATAATAACTATTGGCTAAGAGTTACCTCCTGAAAAACTTGTTACTCAAATATGGCCTCTCTCTAAGCCAAACTCAGCAAATAAACTCACTACCTTCCTACCTGGTGTGGGACATGACTCCTGGGGATGAACTTCCCTGGCACCAAAGGATTAATAGCAAGCACCAAACAACAATGCATTTGGAAAAAAAAAAACTTGACAAAAAGGGGAAAACATTAAATATAAAAGAGTTGTTATAGCTAAGAGATTTCCAAGTGAGTTGGGGGGTGGGATGTTTCAGAGGTTATGCTTATGCATGCCTCAGGCAGACCTTACTAACTGCCACAGTAATCAAAACCCAAATGGAGTGCTCCTGAGGGTTCTAGAGACATCTGGAAACTATAGGCAAAGCATACAAACCCATGAAATCAGCACCCCATTGGTGGGCTTACCATTGAATATATGATAATCTATTTCCCAGTGTAACAGAGTTAGAGTCATTTGTAACTTCCCTATACATGATTCTTCCACCCCTTTTATTTGAATCTACAATTAGCACTACACCGATTGAATATGTGTCCTAGAGACTTAAATCTTCTCTCTGTTCATATGCTGGTTAAGCCCTGAATCTCAGCAGAGTTGTGGCCAACACTTGCTCTACAGTTCATTGGACCTGCCCAGGACAACTAATAAAATGATGATGGACAACCTCCATCTCAGAAAACAAAGACTATCTACAACTTCAAGCAAAACTGTTCCTTCCATCTGTCATGTAAGATTTATGTCCCGTATCAATCTGTAGCAGAACAGTCTTCACCATCCCAAATTCTTAAGATTGAGGAATAAACAAACATAATTGGGGGATGCAACCATGGACCAAAGTAGACTTATTATTGTACTAATGGAAGAAATTGTAGCAATGATATAAAGACAGTGGTTAATAGAGGTTCTGAAGTAGGGGGGGAAGAATAAGTAGAATTTTTCTGCATGCTATTACAATGAGGATACAATTCATTATACATTATGTCAACTCTTATAAAATATTCCTATGTAGTGAAAAGTGTAAACTATAATGTAAACTATAGACCTTGGATAGTGGCAATGCTTCAATGTTTATTCATCAATTGTAATAAATGTACCACAATAATGTAAGATGCTATTAATAGGGGGAAATGTGGGAGGGAGAGGGAGTGGGATATATGGGAATCCCCTGTATTTTGATGTAACTTTTATGCAATCAAAAACTTCTCTATGAATAAAGTTTATTGTAGGGAAAGAAAAGTACTTTTATAGGACTGAAAGAACATGTTCAACATTAAACTTGAAATTTCTAATTACTGTAGTACACCACTGATTGAGTTTAGAAGGCTAATTACAGTTTGCATATATTCCTGACTTCCATAATCATACTGTAAGTAGTCTAATTGTATTGCATTGCATTATTTAGAAGCATAATTTGTTCAATGTAAATAGTTAAAATATACAACACTTGTAATGTTATTTGGCATTGAATTATTATTATTTTTTAATAATGGAAACCTCAAAGCCTGAAGTTCTTAGGATTTCCTTTAGTATGAGCAGTACTATCTATTTCCTAAAGCAGGGCATGACTGCCAAACTATGCAGTCTTCAAAATTTACCCTGATGAAAGGTAAATAATGTCCACTATGTGAGGGATCAATGAAAGATGAAATAAGTTCCAGGATGTCAGACTGAAAGGGATGAAATCATCTGATCCATTGCTTTTGTACACAAGCTCAGAGAAGTAAAGCAACAGCAAGAAATTTTATTACAGGCTTTCTTTTTTGGGAGTTTGCAACTTTAGATCATAGCACACCACTGACCTAGCTGCATTTGTTGACATTAAAAGTCTGTGAAAAGAATGAGATGGGCCAAAGGGCTCAAACACCAGAGGCATCATTTTCCTTCAAATAGCTTGTCTTGGCATGCTTCTAGTACGGTTATGGATTCTTAGAATTTATCTTATTTCCCAGTGGACTTTCCAATCTAAGACAGAAGTTCTCTTCATTTTTGTCCTTTCATCAACTTTCTGGCACTTCCTTTCATGCAAGTACTATTGGAGAGACCAATTGCATCCAGAGATAATTCTTCACTTGATCTGTTTACCACCTTGTATCTCTTTTAATAGAACAAATTTCTTTCCTTAACAAGCTCCCTACACACTTGTGGGGCCATATCCTGGAATGTTCAATTTAAAAAGGAAAGTTTACTTTGGTGGAAATTATTACACCACATCTTTTACTTCCTTTCTGCAATTAGTAGCTAACTGATCTAAAATGTGTCACAAAACTACTTAACTCAAACATCAGTTTTATAGAAAAAGAAACCCTACACTTTGATTAAAATTTGTCAGCAACACTTCTGAAGATTTAGAAGAGCAATTGACCAATGTCCCTCACTTTGCATGGGTTTCCATGAAATAGTCTTAGAAAAATGAACATATGGCCTACACAGATATTTTAAGCATGATTTTAGGGAGTTCATGGACTTACTTGAATTCCATCCATGGACTTCAGGTTAACACCCTTTAGTTAATTTCTTGCAGAATCTCTGGAAGTATCACTGTCATATAAGCAAAAGTCCAATTGCAATGTTCCTGTTCTGTGGCATAAAATTTTTAAATTAAAAATTTTTAAACTGTGGGTCATGTCCTTGATAATGTAACCCCCTCCTTGAATTTTATGAAAAAATTTTAAAAAGTTTGAAAAATGCAAAGATTTTAATGTTCCAGATGAATCAATATAGTATATAGTAAATATGTCAGTATTACCAAATTAATCCATACATCTCATAATTAAATATCAAATATCTGACAATAATTTCATGAAATTTGAAGCTGATTCAAACATTCAAGCTTAGTCTATATCCAGAATAGTTAAGCTAACTTGTTAAAAAGAACAAAGATGGGGACATAACTTTTCAGATAATGAAGTGTATTATGAAGCTACAGCAATTAAAGCAATGATGGAATAGACAGATTGATAGACTGAAAGACAGTCAATAAACACACACATAAATATATTGAGATTTATTCTATTTTATATTGGCATTTTAAAATGATGTGAAATAAGCATTTCAGTAAATGATTCTGAATTTCCATCTGGGGATAAAGAAAACTCTATCTCACTAGTATAAAAATATGTTTTACAGATAGTTGAGAAATACAAATATATCAAGCAAAACCAGAAAAATATTGGAGGAAAAATTATGTATATCTTAGTGCAAGGAAAAGTTTAAAGCACATGAAGAAAATTTATAGAGAAAAAAATTCAATACTATTAGTAGTTCCATATGAAAAAATCCATAGGAATAAAGTATTTTTTAAAATTGCATAATGGGAATAAATATGTGCAATATTACAAATCTATAATATAAAGAGTAGTGACATAATTTTGTTCAAGAGTAAAACATTATAATAGAAAATACAGAGAAAGGATTTTAAAATTTAGCCAAATAAGCACCTATAAAAATATTCCACCCCATTCGAACCAAGGAAATGCAAATTAAACAATGTGATAGCCATTTTCTCTTCAGTTTCATGAAAAAAATATTAGAAAGATATACTCCAGATAAAATTTTGTTGATGAATTTGGGCCTGAGCATGTCATCTAACAAAACTACTCCAAAAAGCACTCAAAATGATCTATAATGCCCCACTGTTAAAATTTGGAAAATAGAAATTATATAAACACCTAACAATAATAGAATGTCAATAATATGTGATAGGTTCTTATTATGGAAAATTAAGCAGAAATTTAAATGTTGGGTCTACCTGGAACATCTAATACATATAAATTACCAAGATACATTGTTGAGCAAAAAATAAGATACACAAAGATAATCCAGTGTGATTATCTTTCCACCTAAAGAATGTCATGTAATTTGTTTGAGTACCTATTTTCTCATAAATGAATAGCATAGCTGTGGAAGGAAATATTTACATCTGGGGAACAAAGTAAGTGATAGCCAAGGGGATTTTAATGTTATATATTATTTTGACTTCTTTATTAAAGAGATTGTATTTCAATATTACTTCTGTATTTAAGTTAATTAAAATTTATTGATTTTTAAGATGACAAAATATTATATTACATAATGAATGAAATAAAATAAAATAAAAATAGAAAATCAAAATCCAGTGTTAGAATTCAGTTAACTTTAACCTAACTTGTTCTTCACTAGTTACATTGTTTCTTCAATTATATTTCCACACCTAGGTGGTATTCCCTGGGAATTGTCAATGAATATCTTTTACTTGAATTCCAGATGCATGTAACTAAACATATTCATTTTCCCCTCCCCCTCTACAAGGAGATATGTGATAGAAAGAAGCAAGAAATATATATATGTGTGTGTGTAAATTTATGCCACTATCTCATTTCTTTTATACATATATCTGGATTTAGTTTCAGTATCAGAATTACAAAGTATGACTCTTTTTATACTTTTATAATCCCAAAAGGATTTAAATAAATTCCAAGATGACTTCTTAAAACTTATACTTGTTATTATTGGGTACCCAGGTTTACAATTTTCTCTTTTTCATGGCTCTTTATTTTTTGAACTAACACTGGCTCTTACAGTTTCAATGGAATTAAACAAATCTTTAACAGATCAGAGAGGATGTTAAATAATCAGGGCATGTGACACCAAAGGTTAATTGACTCTGATAACATGTCTTCTGAATAGAAATGCAGTAATAGTTAAAGCTTTTTATGACCTGAAATTGTCCTTTCTTTTGAAACAAGTTAATGAAGAAAATCTACTTTCAACAGCACCTTGAAAGAAATATTCAGGATATAAATGTTCACCATGACTTACCATAACCTCTAAAAAAAATACAAAAAGAAAATCAAATACTCTATCTATGGTTTTCAGGAACATCTTGATTTCTTTTTAAATTAAATTAAATTGCAGAAAATTTATCCTAGGATACAGGACTAATCCTCAACTTCTAAAATAAAACTTGCAATTTTATCTACAAAAGTGGCATCTTATCATGATGATTGAGAGTGCTTGAGTTAGTCTAAATATGTTGAAATATACTTACCTGTTGAATAATCCTAGGCAAGTTTTATAAGTCTCGGAGCCTTGTTTTTTTATCCGTAAAACAATGATAATAGCAGTACCTATCACAAAGGATTCTTATGAGAGTTAAATGAAAAAATCCATGTAAAACATTTTGGTACAGATACATGTATCTAATACATTTCAAGAATTCACTAAATATTAACTCTTTTATTATTAATTTTAAAGGGACTATTATTCTGTAAATGTTTCACCCATTTTTAACACAAGGGAAATTGAGAAATAAACATTGGTCAATGAATTTAGCACATTATCTTTTGTCACCAAGTATAGATACCTACAACAATAAGGTATTAAATAATGTGACTTCTCACTACTGAAAATCCTAAACCAACTTTCAGAAAGTGAAGTGGGTAATAGGATTTTCAATTTTACAGATGAGAAACCTGAAATCAAGGTAACAAATTTATTTGAAGCCTCAAGAGAATCTATAAAAGATAATCTCTCTTTTATTATTTGGGATTGATTCCAAAGATTTCCAGGAAACAATCATTTTATTCTTATATTTTATTTAGGAGATTTAATAGTACTGTGGGAATTTTTAAAAATTTCCATAATATATATGTGATCCATCTTCATTAAAGAAATAACTCTTTGATATATAAGATGAACTTCTCCAACTTTGGGAACTGGAATATCCTTCAAAAATACTACATTCAATTCAAAATTCAGGAAACATTGCAAGAACTTATAACAATAAAGCAGGAAAAGAAGATTCTTTACTTGATTTGACACTACGTGATTATGTGATGCAGGAAAAATCTCTCAAACTCCCCAGGCATCTATTTCCTCTTGAAAAAATGAAGATGCATTTTTCAGATGCAAAGAACAATTTTTTTTAATCATGGATACTTCCAGATGCATAGAACTATTTTTTAATCAAGTGTTTTATGCAATTATTTATTGTTTAAATTATCAAGATGTCAATAAAATTTTCCATCATGTACTTACTATTTGATGTTGCCTATTGCTATACTTATTCAATAATTTAAAAATATTTTAATACTTTATGTATTTTTATCACATTGCTTTTCTATTTAATTTTGTGTAAACAACATTCCACAATTCCTTTTAGCATCCAGTCTCAGCATCTCACCATCCCAAGTTGTAACCAAGGATTCCAAGATAGCATCTCCATTGTCTATTTTCTATTAGAACAAGTTTCTTAAAGTTGACTGGTAGCCTAATAAAATGCTAAATGTGACATGAATTAGAAGACTCTAAACACTATAAAATAAAAGAATCATATATATTTTGGGGTATATCGTTATGGGAAAAATAGTTTCTTTGGCATACATGCAGATATAGGAATGATTCTATTGCTATTCAAAGGGATGACTTTAACTATA
>JAQZBX010106204.1:0-10781 GCA_029593785.1 Cabassous unicinctus
GTGGGTGAGCACCGGCTTCCCACATACGAGGTCCCGGGGATGGCCCTTTCTGGCTGGTGAGATGGCAGGAGACCTGGAATGCATCATCCATCCTCCTCCCCACTTTTCCAGCTTGAACCCGGGCGGCCTGAGCAAAGGGTGTCTGCTCTGCATCACTGCTCCACGCTGGCCTTCACAAAGCGGAGAAGGCAGTTCCCAAGTCGTTAGGCTGCCACCAGGCTTAACTAAGAAATGCCCTACAGCACGCCTGGCCCCAGGGCTCAGGAATGTTCGCCCTCCTCCCGCCACAGCGCTCCTGTTTAATGCAAGATTGACTAGCTGGGCAGCAAGAGGCCAGAGGAAGAGCCCACTCGGAGGAGAGGAAACAGGAGGGAAAGAAAGCGGCAGGAGCGGGCGATGGTGGGCGCGAGCTCAGAGCAGGCCATCTGGGTGCGAACCTCAGCCTGCCCCTTTGGGCCTACGGGTGAGCTTCCAGGTGTCCCTGTGCCTCGGTTTCCTCATCACTACTTTTACCACAGAGAAACAGACACTAAGAGAAGGGGAACGGTGAGGAAACAGAGCGAGTGTGCCCTTGGTCTTTTCCTTTCGCCAGTGGATGAAGCATGCCAGCTCCTGGGGAGCAAGGAACAGTCGTGAACAGACCCCGTTTGGAGAAGAGCTTTGGAATTGGCCGAGAGCCCTCCCAGTGCTGCCATCGCCCATCTGCTCACGCCAGCGTCCAGGCATTCCTTTCTGTGGTCTCACGGGAGCCTTGGCTGAGGGGCTGGTTCACCCTGGCCCTTGGTGTGCAGCTGCTCGTAGAGCTGGTGTGCGGATGAGCTGGCATGTTGGGGCCACCAGCCCAAGCTAATACCCACACTCTGAGGTTTGGCTTCCCAGTTTTCTAGGATCCAACCCCCACCTTAACATCTGTAGGAGAGGGAGAGCTGGGCAAAGACAGATGGAGGAGACGAAATGGCATGTGCAAATGACCTGAGGCAGGGGAAGAGCTTGCCACATTGGTGGAACAGAGACACAGCCATTTTTATATATTTCTCCTGTAATTCCCAAAGTCCCTGCTGCAGCACTGAACACATAATAGGTGCTCAAGAAATGTATGACTGATGAGAGTCAAGAGAACCATGGAATTGTCTTGTATGAGTCATTTCTGTCTCCTTATTCTGAGCCAGGACCCTTTCCCGCACTGAGCTGGACCATCTCTTTTAACCCTCTCATCTCTATAAGTTCTCCTCCCTCTGCTGGCCCTTCTTCCCATGCCAATCCCTGGAACACCATGTCCTCTGGCTTCTTACGGGGTTCAGTAACAGGTGATGGGAGGACGAGAGGATGTCAGATTATATCTTCCCTGCACCCTCCCTGCCCCAGGGCCTGTGTTTTCTGGCAGTGATTTTGTCCCTTCCAGAATATAGCTTCAGCTGGGGGCCCTTACTGCATGGCCCTAGGCTCCAGCAAATAAATGAAAAAGGACTTCTCAAATTAAAATATCAACATTTGGCAATACCTAAAGTAAATACATTGGATCTAAGCAATGATCATCAATGTCTGCTAACATCAAAAAGAGAGACTGCATCAAAGGACAGTATCAAGAAACTGAAAAGACAACCAAAAGAATGGGAGAAAATATTTGGAAACCATAATCTGATAAGGGTATAATATCCAGAATATGTAAATAACACCTTCAATGCAAAAACAAAAGACAAACAACCCAATTTTAAAATGAGCAAAGGACTTGAACAGACATTTCTCCAAAGAAGATATGAAATGGCCAAAAGCACATGAAAAGATGCTCAACATCATTAGCCATTAGGGAAATGCAAATCAAAGCCACCTCATACCCACTAGTATGGCTATTGCTTTTAAAAAAAATAAAATAAAAGGAAAAGTGCTGGTGAGGATGCAGAGAAACAGAAACCTAGGGGGCAGATGTGGCTCAAATGGTTGGGCGTCCCTCTGCCATATGGAGGGACCTGGGTTCGATCCCTGGGACCTCCTGGTAAAATAAAAAATATATATATAGAAGGCGCATGGCCTCCAGGCTCTGTGTGCCCATGTGCCCGTGAGCCGCCAGGAGCCATGCAGCAAGATGATGACATAACAGGAGAGAGACGCAGGGGAGAGACAAGACGAGATGCTCCGAAAGCTCCAAAAAACCAGGAGCCGAGGTGGCGCAGGTGGCAGAACACCTCTCTCTCCTGCATCAGAGGTCTCCAGGATCAAATCCTGGTGAAGACTGGAGGAGGAGGATGAGAAAAGATGGCAGGAAACAGACACAGAGAATTGCCCAGTGAATGGACACAAAAAACAGCAAATGGGGAAGGGGGCGGTTAAAATGGATAAAGTAAATAAATAAATCTTTAAAAAAAAAAAAAAGAAATAGAAACCTAATACACTGTTGGTGGAAATGTAACATGGTGCACCTGTTGTGGGGAAAACAATTTAGCAGTTCATAAAAAAGTTACACCTAAAACTACCATATGCTCCAGCGCCCCCACTTCTAGGCATGTACCCAAAAGGAAGGAAAACATGGGCTTGGACAGATATTTGAACACCAGTGTTCATAGCACCATTTGTCAAAAAGACTAATCTTTCCAAATGTGGGGAGACTTTCCAGATATCTTTCTGCTTTGGATTCTAACCTAATTCCATTGTGGTCAGAGAACACACTTCCTATGACTTGAATCTTTTTCAACTTGTTGGGGCTTTTTAACTTTATTGCCTATCCTGGCAACTGTCCCACGTGTGCTTGAAAAGAAGACGTGCCACGCTGGCGTGGGTGGAGTGCTCTGCGTGAGCCATCTGTGTCAAGCTGGTTGACAGTGTCGCTCAGGTCTTTTATATCCTTATTGATTTCCTATATCCTTGTTTTATCCATTATTGAAAGATGAGAATTGAAATCTCTGACAGTAATTGTGGATTTGTCTATTTCTGCTTGTGGTTCTTCCACATTTTGCTTCATGTATTTTGAAGCTCTGTTGTTAGATGCATAATTGTTTATGATTATCATGTCCTCCTAATGACCTGACCCCTTTATTTCACAATGACTTTCTCTGTGGTAATATTCTTTGCCAGGGAATCCACTTTGTCCAGTACTGATATAACTACTCCAACTGTCTTTGACTAGGATTAACCTGGAATACCTTTTTTTTCCCTTTTTAGGAGGTACCGGGAATCAAACCCAGGACCTCGTACATGGGAAGCAGGCGCTCAACCACTTGAGCTACATCTGCTCCCCATGGAATATCTTTATACTATCTTAATCTATTTGTGTCTTCATATTTAAAGCAGGTTTCTTTTTTTGGCAGCATATGTTTGAGTATTGTTTTTTTAAATCTAATTTGATGATCTTTTTGTTTCAGTTGGGATGTTTAGACAATTAACATTAATTGGTATGATTGGATTTAACTCTGCTATCTTGCTATTTGTTTTCTCTTTGTTCCCATGTCCCTCTTTTTCTGCCTTCTTTTGGATTAACTGAGTTTTTTGGTTTTTTTTAAATGATTCCTTTTTATCTTCTCTACTGGCTCTTAGCTATAGCTATTTGGGTTATTTTAGTGTTTGCTTTAGGATTTATAGTACACATTTGTAACTTATCGCAGTCTATTTTCTTTTTTTTTTCCCACAGTCTATTTTCAGGTGACTATATCATTTCCCATATAGTGTAAGAACCTTACCGTAGCGTCCTGCCGTTTCTCCACTTCTGACCTTTGTGCAAAGGACAATTTTTGTGCTTTAGTGCATTTTACTTCCTCATATATTCTAAGCCCCACAGTACATCATCAACATATTTGCTTTCAGCAGTTGATTATCTTTTTGTTGTTTTTTATTTCTTTCTTTTTTGTTATTGTGTTTGATTATCTTTTAAAATCAATTTTATTGATACATATTCATAAAGCATATAATCCATCCAAAAAGAGATTTACATGGTAAGAAAAAACAATTGGTTTGTTCTCACACAGTTGCCTTTTCAGGTGCTCTGCATTCCGTTGTGCAGCTCAGATTTCCACCTGGTGCCACTTCCCTTCCTCTTGAAGGACTTCCTTTAACATGTCCTAAGGGATGGTTTGCTGGCGATGAAGTCTTTCAGTTTTTGTTTGTCTTAAAATGTCTTTATTTCACCTCTGTTTCTGAAAAACAGTTTTGCTAGGTAAGAAATTCTAGAGTTTTTTTCCCCAGAGCTTTAGAGATAATGTAAAGTTCAGAGGATGCAGAGTAGAATACTTTAAACAGAACTGATCAGACTAGGTAGATTTAAATTCGCAAGTCCTCCGCGTGTCTGTCAAACCCTGCACACACACAACCTTCAGGGAACAAAAGGGAGGGACGCTTCCCCGGACCAGCGCCGCGGAGATGGATGCCCCCTCTGTGTGTATTTTGTTTCTATTTGCAGACTCAGAGAAGAATGGAAGCAGAAGCTGGAAACAAGGCTGAGGCTACAGAACAATCCAGATGAGGCTGAAAAGCGGGCAAACGTCAGCTGAGAGCTTCCTGCTTCTTCAACACAAGGCACAGCAAGCACGCAAGCCCCTCTGCTAGGAGAAGCCCGTGCAAGTCCCTGAGCCCCTCTGCGTTACCAAAACAGAGCTCATGCCGTTGCTGCCCCCCTGCAGGATTTACCTGTAAGCCCCTCCCAGTGCTACATGGGAGTTTTCCAAGTCAGTCCTCTCCGTAGGGACATGCGGATATAATACAGACATATCCAAAATACCTCTAAAGATGGGCTTATCTAATATCAAAGCTCCAGCAACATACTTCATTTCCATATAATTCTCTTCTAATTTTGAGATCCAAATATTTTACCTTCTAAGCACACCAGGGGAGATGATCTTGATGGTAAAAATGTAGGCAATGCACAATTATTTTGCTTCGCATAGGTTCCCTAGAAAATAATCATTTCTCTTGTTTTCTCATTCTGAGAAGAAAATGCACCTACCTGCGGAAATACAAATATTGTAAATAGTCATTAAAATCAGGTTTGAAAATCAATTGACCGAATACTCTTTTTTCTTCATGTGAATTTAGTTAGCCTTTTCTGAAACATGCTTAGCTAGCACCATTTGATAAAATCAGGATAATTTTAATAAACCTGGTTGTCTTGCCGTCACTGGCATAGGCGCTCCTCACTTCACTGCTTTATTGTACATCTCTGCGTGTTTGCACTGGTTAGCTCTCCATCAGCTCAGCTCACGAATATCTGGCCTTCCCAAGCAAAGTCTGCTTACCAGATAGATTCTGGATTTTGAAATGTCACTGTAACTCCCCAGGTCCAGAATAGTGCTGCTTCTGAGAGTGGAATGGGACTGAGCCTGGGGCAACCGTTTTTAAACAGGGGACGTGTATTAGTCAGCCAGAGGGGTGCTGATACAGAATACCAGAAATCTGTTGGTTTTTATAAAGGGTATTTATTTAGGGTAGAAGCTTACAGTTACCAGGTCATAAAGCACAAGTTACTTCTCTCACCAAAGTCTACTGCCATGTGTTGGAGCAAGATGGCTGCCGACGTCTGCCAAGAGTTCAGGCTTCCTGGTTCCTCTCTTCCCAGGGCTCGATTCTCTCCGGGTTCAGCTGCTCTGCTCCTTTGGGTGCTTATTTCCTGGGCTCCAGCACAAAACTCAGCATCAAAACTCCAACTCACTCCTTTGCTCTGCCGTGTAGTTTTATCTGTGAGTCCTTGCCCACCAAGGGGGCAGGGACTCGCTGTCCTACTGACATAGCCCAATCAAGTCATAATTTAATCACGCCCAGGTACAGATAAGTTTACAAACACAATCCAATACCTATTTTTGGAATTCATAAACAATGCCAAACTGCCACAGGAAGGGAGCAGGGAGGTGCACAGTAGAAAGTCCTGTGGGTACCTGCAAGGCCCTAAACACATGGGGAGAGTGTTTCCAGGAGACACAGAGAGCAGGTGGGGGCGATTTGGGCACAGTGGTGGGTGCGGCGTTCCCGTCCGCCCAATTCCCTGACTTGGCAAAAAGTGCTTCCATCCACAGCTCCAGGGAACCCACGAGCCATCCATCAGGGCAACGGGACCCTCCAGGAGACCAGAAGGGCTGGGGGAGCATTTTCCCAGACTCCATAATTACACAATCTGGGAAAGGGGGCTCAGACCCCTCCCTCCCTCTCAATGTGGGATTCAATTAAACTAATAGACTATGATTCCAGCTGGGGAAATCTGAGAGCATCTTGATGGAGGAATTTCTATTGGATGTAGGAGGAAAATAGGAATTAGAGCGAGAAGGGAGCAGATACAGCTCAAGTGGCTGAGCACCTGCTTCCCATGTACGAGGTCCTGGGTTCAATCCCCCGTACCTCCTAAAAAAAAAAAACAGAGGGAGAAGAGGAGACAGGGCTTGCCAGGCTGAGAGGCTCCCAGCACAAAGACCTGCCCAGGCTGCCGCTGGAATCTAAATGGAGCAGAGTGAGGCAGAGCATGCAGGTGAGGCGTCAGTGTGGAGGGGGAAATCACAGGGAAGCTCTGATCTCTGCTCCATCTTTCATTTACTCATTCTATTTGCCAGAACTGTGCTAGGCAACCCAGACACGGTAAGAAAAGTCAGAGCTGCTGGCTCAAGAGGCTACCCAAGGTGCTGCCTAGGGAAGAAGGTGCACAAGCCAAGGCAGTAAAGTGTGCGGGATGTGAGCACGAGGCCGCCAGCAGCAGCACCCACACCCGAGGGGGTCAGCCTGGCCCAGGGGAGGGCTTCGTGAGAACAGGCTGCTTAAGCCCAAGTAAGCATGGTCCAGGTGAAGGTGAGAGATTCCGAGGCCTGCAGGTCCCCAGTGCCTTGAAGGAATACATTCAGTGAAGCTAGAACAGAGTGAGAAGAGCCAGTAGCAAGAGCTGAATCAACAGAGGTCAGTTTACAGGGCCTGTCTGCTGACAAGTTTGAGATTCTCTTAAAGGTCACAGGAAAGGAAGGAGATATGGCTCAAGCAATTGAGCTCCCACCTACCACATGGGAGGTCCCAGGTTTGGTTCCCAGTGCCTCCTAAAGAAGACAAGCAAGACAGTGAGCTGAGGCAACGGGCTGGTGTGCAGAGCTGACCCAACAAGACGATGCAACAAGAGACACAAAGAGGAAAACATAATGAGACAACACAGCAGGGAGCAGAGGTGGCTCAAGTGATTAGGTGCCTCCCTCCCACATGGGAGGTCCCAGGTTCGGTTCCCGGTGCCTCCTAAAAAAGAAAGACGAGCACACAATGAACAAACACAACGTATGCAAACAACAAGGGGGTGAGAAATAAATAAATAAATCTTAAAAAAAATAAAAGAAAAAGGCACAGGAAACCACTGAACAGTGTTAGCCAGGGAACAGTCCCCAAGGCCATGGTTCTGTAGGGCTACCCAGCAGCAAGAGGCGAGAGGCAGAGGTGGGAAGGCCAGCCCAGAGCTTCTGCAGACACAACTGAGAGGCAAGAGGGCCCTACACTAAAGCCACCTGGTGGAGATGAGGAAGGAAAGGGGCAGAGACACCCCATCCTAAAGAGGGGCACACACACAGCTCCAAAGGAGTGATGGAGTATGGTGAGGAACGATGCATCCGTGGGGCAGAGGTTCTCTGAAGCTCCAAAAAGGAAGGGAATACATTGGAGGGATGTGCTAGGTGATAGAGGCTGTAGGGACACATCTAGAATGTGGTGAGTGACAGGTGCCATGGAGACATGCAGATCAGGATTCCCTAGGAATATGGAAGAAAGCAGAATCAGAGCTGGTGGCACAGTGGGTGGCCACTTGGAAGATTAGAAATTCCAAAGTCGGGAGATTGGAAGTTAAATAACATACTTCTAAATAATCTATGGTTCAAAGAGGAAGTCTCAAGAGGCATTAGAAAATATTTTTATCTGAATGAAAATGAAAACACAACCTATAAAAATCAGTTAGTTGCTGCTAAAACAGTGCTTTGAGGGAAATTTATAGTACTAAATGCATATATTAGAAAAGAAGGCAAGGTCTCAAATCAATAATCTAAGCTTCTACCTTAAAAAACTAGAAAAAGAAAATCAAAGTAAGCCCAAAGCAAACAGAAGGAAGGAGCTTTTCCTGAAGTCAGACCTAGGTCAGTACATTTGGGTGTGGAAATGACAAACATCAATTCAAATCAATTTAAACCAAAAAAGGGGGTTATTTATGGGCTGACACAACCAGAAGGGTATCTGACTGCAGGCCTCGTGTCCTCCCCCCCACCTCTCTCTACCCACCTCTTTCTTTCTCTCCAACTCAGACAGCTTCCCTCCCTGCCTCAGGGAAGATAAGATATTGACAAATCCCAGATTATATGGTTTCAGCTTTGCAAAACCAGTTCAAAGAGTCAGCCTTTCCCATTAGTATTTGGGAGTGGAGAAGTCCCAGAGTGCACCGTTTAGCCACGCGTCCAGTCCTGAACCAATTACCAAGGCCAGCAGGTGGGTCACTGACAAAAGTCAGGCTGCCCTGGCCCATGCTGGCTCCTGTGGCCGGGGAGGGAAGAGGCCAATGGCCCTACATGGAATGGGGAAGGAGACGTTTCTCAAATAAAAAACGGGAAGTGCATCGAGTGGAAAATAACACCAGTGCCGGGAAGCGGGTGTGGCTCAATGGATAGAGCTCCCGTTTACCATATGGGAGGCCCTGGGTTCGCTTCCCGGGGCCTCCTTGTGAGGGCAGGCCGGCCCGCGCGGCGCGGTGGGCTGATGCAGCGGGACCTCACAGCAAGGGGGAGATAAGCAGACACGGAGAAGACACACAGCGAATGGACACAGCAAACACAAGCAGCAAGGGGGGGATAAATAAATAAATAAATAAATCTTTAAAAAAATGACACCAGTGCCCCAGACCCAGGGTGGCAGATACCCACAAGACCTCAGCAGAGCTCCTTGGGGGCCTAGCCTCCCTCCTGCCCAGAGCTAAGCTCAGAGGACTGTCTCTCTGGCTCTCAGTCCCCACCCCTGTGGCCCTCGCAGCGTTTGGCCCAGGCTCAGCAGAAAGCATGGTACGGCCCAGCAGATATTTCCCCAGGAATGTGGTTTGGGGCCCAGAATGACACACATTATAGGTCAGGATTATTGAAAGGAATAGGAAAATGGAGGAAAATTGGGGGGAGGCAGTCAAGTAAGGCTCCTCTTAGGGGTATCATCGGTTATGGCATCTTTCTGGATCTGGCACAACACTTGCCATTTGCAAAGCATACTTGGGCCCTACTATTCAAGAACTCTTAAACATACTGGCCCATATTTGAATTCCCTGAATAAATAGAGTGGTGCCACCTTCGTGGGGAAGCTATCCAGGGCATTCATGGGACATTTCATGCCCCGTATCAATGGCAGCAAATGCCATTAAAAGATGAAACGGACTCTTTAAAAAAAAAAAAAGAAAGCTGAAAAAGTGGACAGCAGAGGCCCAGCTCTCAGCTCTCAGTGGAACACACGCTCAGGACAGGCAGTGCTAGGGTCTAAATGTGGCAAGGGCAGCCCCCGCTTAAACTGTGAGGTGAGGGGGAAGCAGAAAAGGCCTGACTGTGAGACCCCAACCACATCATTAAGCCCTCACCCTCTTCCTCTTCTCCTCATGCCTGCCTCTGGGAAACCGGGCTACTCCCGAGGGTGGCAAACAAGAGCCAGGGGTGGGACCTTACCTCCCGGCTATGCCTGCCGACCTGGGCGGTTACGGACAGTGACGGCGATCACTGAGTGCGAAGTGGCAGCTCCCGGGTGGTCCTGCCAGCGTGGGATGACCCAGCCCGATGATACGGGTTAGAAACGCTGAGGACTTTTTAAGGGGTGAAGAGGCTACTGCAGGGTCAGGTCGTGCCGAGCCTGTGGCCCTGCAAGGCAAGAAACAGCTCTGCTGGTGGGGAAGGGACACCTTAGGCCAGGTGGGCGGGGGGCCACGGAGCTCTGCTGGCTCTCAGCTGCGGGACCCCTGGCCCAGCCCATCCTCTCAGAAGGCTTTGGTACCTCGCCCTGGGCTCTGGCCGCTGCCCTCGATCTAACCGCTGGGGACCCCTCCTCTCAGACCCTAGACCGAGGACGTGGGTGGAGGCAGGGTGGCCTCCGCCAGAACAACAGACCCAGAGGAATTTTCTGGATACCGATGTGGTCCCGCTTAGCCTCATTTTCTTCCTGCTGGTACCCTGTGGTCTCGCTCTACTGCCCAAAGTACAAAAACAACCTCTTTCACCTGCTTTTCCCAGACCACAGCCACTGCTCTGAATTTAGCTGACTGCTGGGTCCGCCACCCCCTTGACTCTGCCGCTGAAACTTACTAGCTGTTCCTGTGAACACTTCAGAGGCAGGAGCACACGCTTTCTGTGCTGCGGGTCCCTCACTTGTAACCAAACCTCAGGCCTGTGGGACTCGGGCCCGACCGACGCCAGCCGCGTCCTGCTGCTGGGGCTGCTCACGAAGCAGCCGAAACTCGCCAGTGTGCGCGACGAGGGGCGCCGCCTCGCCCTGGGCTCCCCGCGGGCTTGGCCCCGACTGGGGGGGGGTTATGGTCTAACCCGAGCGGGCCTGAGCACCCTCCCGCGAGTCCTGGTGATGAAGGCTCTTATTCAAAGGGCCTACGACAAACGGAAGGGGCTTGGCCCACGGCCGTCAGTACAGCTGACCAGGGTATCCACGGGGTGGCCTGAAAATTCCTAAGGAATTCAGGCACGTAAGGCAGTCCACCTGCTGTGCAGACGGCAACCACCGCGTCTCACCCAGAGAGGGCGGGGGAGTCGCAGGGGGGCCGCCGTGCCTGACCACCCTGCACAGTCCCCACGCAGGCCTGGGGGCAAGGCCTACCCGCCTCTCTA
>JAQZBX010106205.1:0-10772 GCA_029593785.1 Cabassous unicinctus
TATCCTTTGATACTCTTCCCTCCAAAGGGTGGAGCCTAATTCCTCTCCCTTTGAGTGGGGCCTGGACTTAGTCACTTGCTTTTAACAAACAGAACATGGCAGAAGTGATGGTGAGTGGCCAGGTCGTAAAAGACACCCTGACTTCTAGCACTCTCTCCTGCATCACTAGCTCTGGGGGAAGCTGACTACCATGTGAGAACACGCAAGCAGCCATATGGAGAGGTTCTCAAGAGAGGAACTGAGGCCTCCAGCCAACAGCTGTGGCGTGTCTGCCATCTTGGAAGCAGATCTTCCAGCCCTGGTCAAGCTTTTACATGATTGCAGACCACACCGACATTTTTTTTTTGGCGGGGAGGGGGGTTTTATAATGGGAATTTATTAGGGTAAAATCTTACCATTTCGAGGCCATGAAAATGTCCAAATCAAGGCATCATCAGAGATGCTATTTCACCAAAGGTCAGCTGCTCCGCTGATCCTGGACTCCTGCCATGTGGCAAGGTAAAATGGAGGCCGGTCTGTGCCTTCTCCTCCAGGCTCACTTTCTCAGCTCCGCCACGGGCTCGTCTGTCCTCGGGCCTCGTCGCTTCAGCTTCAGCCACGCCAACATTTGACTGCAACCTCATGGGAGACCCTGAGCCAGAACTACCCAGAGCTGAACTGCTCCTGTGTTCCTGACCTTCAGATACCATAAGATGATATGAACATTTGTAGTTGTAAGCTGCTAAGGGTTGGGGTAATTTGTTTTGCAGCAATAGATAATCAGTGCAGCAGCTGTTTGGAGACACTGGCCAGCTGTTTCTAAAAAGTCTGAGGAGGAGATTGGAGAGTGTGAGTGGCTCCCTGATGCAAAGGCATCCCTGCTGGGAAAACAATCTCAAGCACATGCTTTGCCAATGGTGGGCTGATAGTGTATTTCATTCTGCATTCCCAAACATCCTCTCAGTTAAACAGAGGAGCTGGGATGGTGCAAGTAGTCCAGTTGTGTTGCCATCACTAAAATGATCCCTTTAAATTGAGGAGCAGAGTCAGGGTTAAGGGGGAAAAATTCTCTTTTTTCCTCATTTATAACCTGCCTCGTTTCACAAAGGATTTAAAGTATATTTATAATGGTATATCCTTATAGCATATAAACAAGAAAATAGGGAACAAAAGTCAATGCCAGGAGAATTTTGAGAGATCTGGGGATCAAAACTAGAGAAAAGTTGGAATGTGCTATGGAAGCCCCAGGTCCTCCCCAATTACTAAAGACAAACCATTAAGTTTGGCTCTGAGCTTCCCAGTGGGTAAAGTGAAAACAGAAGCATGACTGGTTGCAGATTCCCATGGTCAGAGCCAGCTTCATGCACCTGCAACCAGTTGCACAGGGTCCTGTGCTCAGCAGGGTCTACCCTGGGTTTCTCTCTTTTTTTTTTTAAGGAGGTACCGGAGATTGACCCCAGGACCTCGTACATGGGAAGCAGGTGCTCAACCACTGAGCTACATCCGCTCCCCATAGGGGTTTTATGTTCTGTGGTTGCTATTTTGAAATTATCCCACCCAACCTCCCTGACCCCACCCTACCCTGTGACCGCTACCACCCTCCACCCTGGGCAGTGACAGGCTCACGCGCGCAGGGGAGGTCAGCATTCCACCAAGACTCTCCACTCCCAGCAGGGGCCTGGGCACTGGCATGGGTAGGGGCAAGGTCAGGCATGCCCCCATGGAGTCCCATTCCTGCCTAGCACTGCCGCGGCACCTCTGCCTGGTGACTTGAGAATGGGCCTTGCACCTGCCCCTAGATAAAGGTACCAAACATGTCCCAGCACAGAGTTTGCAATGCCTTGGGGTTGCCTGGCCACCATGGGTGGGGTCAGCAGGCCCAAGGAAAGGGGAAGGTGACTTCCCCACCCCTGACCGGAGCCCTGCATTTTCATTTTGCACTGAGCCCCAGGCCTGTCTACTGTGCCTACGGAAAGAACAAATCAATTCATCAAGGTTAAAGAAGGTTTTCTGACCCATGTGTCTAAAAGAAATCCCCCCGTGGGTCTCAGAAGAGAAGAGGCTAAGGAATATTAGTTTCTGCTGTGGCCAAGACGAGGAGACCGTGCTGGTGGTGTGAAGCCTGTGGCCCAAAGACTCTTGCCTATCTGGGCAGAGCAGGCCACCTGCCCCGGGATCCACCCTTGATTGTCAAATGTCCACAGCACCAACGGGCCGCACATTCGCCCACGAGGCACGGAAACAGGCTGTACTGCATTCTCCGTTCCGCCTGCTGTGAGCCAATTCAGAGAGATCTGATGACACCAGAGGACTGAAAACAGCAGAGCACACTTGGTCTGGGAGAAGTGGAGCACGCAGGTTTCTGGCAGCCACTCTGCGTCCTGAAGGGAATCGCTGTGCTGAACTGCTCTTTTGCATGGGGACGGCACTCAGGCTCTACCTGGGCAGACAGACTTGATGGGTGAGGCTGGACCCAAGCACTGTCCTGTGCAGCTGGTGGAGATTTTGCTGTGAGGATCCAGAGTCTGAATAAAGGCGCTGGACTTTACTGGAAGAATGCAAAGAAGGGATTTACAGGATGATCATGTGGCTTCTCCTTCTGCCCTTCCATTTCCTCGTTGTCAAATAAGACCCCCAGGCACGGTGTCTCCATTGCAGGGTCTTCAGGACTAGGCTCTCCAATCTGAGCAGAGGGCAAAGTGCACCCTGAGGAATCCATTTCAGTTTTCCTTTCTGGGGGTGAGCGCTTCTGATTTCAAAAGTGTAAATTTCCTTGTCCATCCAAAGCTCCCTAAGCGCTCCCTTGGGCTGACAAGTCTACTTGATTTGTCATTGGCATTTAGAGTGACCACCAGTCTCGGTTTGTCCAGTGCTGAGGGGTTTCCCAGGATGCAGGGCTTTCAGTGCTAAAACTAGGACAATCCAGGTAAGTGGATTGGTTGGAAGCCAAGTAAATCCAGTAGATTTTTTAAATAAATTTTTTTCAAATGGTAATATTTATCACTTGCCTTCAGAAGGGCATATGCTAACAAAAAATAAAATTCTTTGAACTGAGTCTCTTTCAGGACATAGAAGAAACTGAGTGAGTTAGAGCTGAAGGGAATAGAGGCAGGCATGGAGCTCCCTGAGAAATGGTGCTGCTCCCCACTTGAACTGGGCGTCCAGCGAGGGCTGGGGTTCAGGCCCAGAGCAGGAATGGCCAGTGTGTATTAGCGGTGCCCCGGACAACCCTGGGTGTGACAGCAGATGAGTGTAGAAGAGGTCATCGCCCTGCAAGCTTCCCTTCTGACCAGCCTACTGAAGATAGCTGAATGCATGGCCATCCTCCTAGAAGGGTGGAACTGAAAAGAGGGCCCCCACCTGAAGAGCCCCCCAGAATGGAGGTCACCACCCCGCAGCCTGGGGACCAGAACAGCAAGTACACAGCCCACGGCTGCTGCAAGGACGCGGTAGAGTGTCCAGACAGAGTGGAAGCTCCTTGAGGGCAGGGGTTTCTGTCTGCGTCGTTCACTGCTCCATCCTCAGGGTCTAGATCAGGTAACAGACAATCGATCAATATTTGTTAAATGCATAACTGTGGGCAGCTTTCTTCTGGAATCGGGCCTTTTGGTTTCAAACCTCGGCCCCAGCTCTTATTAGTCATGGAACCATTGGGTGAGTTGCTTAGCTTCTCTGTGCCTCATCTGGAAAATGGTGATAAAAATAGTATCTCCCCCACTTCACCTGATCTGAGATGAAAAGAGTTAATGCATATAAAGCACTTAACATCTGGCACAGTGGAAGCACTCGGTACGTGTTCGTCCTCAGTGTTATTAGATGCCGCTGCCCCACTCTTGCCTGAACCTTGGCACTATGTGAAGGTGCAACCCTAAAGAAATGAGGGGGCCCCAGAATTGGCCGTGATCAAGTTCCCTCTACCACAATACAGTGGGAACTCATAATAGAAATTAAGCAAAGATTTTGATTTTCTTTTTTAAATTACTTTTCTTGCACGATTGCTTTTGTGGGTCGATATTCATATTGCAGAAGAGCACAAGCCTGAGAAAGTTAGGTGTCCTTTGGAGATCATTGCCAGCATCTTTTTTTTTTAGGTACTGGGGGCCAGGGATTGAACCCGGGACCTTGTATGTGGGAGGCCAGCGCTCAACCACTGAGCCACATCGGCTTCCCTGAGTTGTTTTTTTTTTTTCGTTTGTTTGCTTGGGAAAGTTAATCAGGGACATTTTATGAAAGAGGTGATCACAATTTTGAAGGAGAGAAAGTAGATTGCCAGAGCAAAACAGTTTTTTCAATTGTGCTTTTCAGAGAGGCCTTCTCTGGTCACCTGTCTAAAGTAGCCCTCTATCACTCTCTATCCACCTTACCCAGCTTTGTTTATCCACAGTACTTACATCCCTGACATACTATATGTTTGTCTTTCTGTTTATTGTCTATTTCTCCAACTAGAATGTATGTTCCATGAGAACAGAGAATTTGTCTGTTTTAGGTTCAGTGCTATGTCCCCTAGAACAATCCCATAGAAAGTGCTATAATTTCTAGGAACATCTAGGATAATGTCTGCCACTTAATAGTTGCTCAAAAAACACTTGTTGAATGAATGAATAAGGAGTGACAAGGAAAGGACTGCATTATCCTGAGAAGGAAGGAGTGATCTGACTTGAGTGTCTATGTTTTTAAAATATTGGGAAATCCAGTGACCAGGATGAAGGGCTGCAATGTGGTCATTTCCAATGGCATAAATAAGGCCTCTGGCATGGAGCTGGTGGGGTGGCTTCCCTCTCTAGAAGGCCCACATTGCTCACCTTTGGCCAGCTCTTTTCACTCACCAGTTACCAAGTGGTGACCCTAGAGTGTTAGCCCCCACCCCCACCCAGACTTTAGACCAGCTTTTTGCACAAGTAATTCTTGAATGCATCTGACTTTGTTGAGGGCTTGACCAGTGAGAGCAAAGGGGGGTACTCAGAGTCCACAAAGAGCATGGTTGAATCACCAAGCATCTTGTTTGTGTTGGAGGGTGAGTAAACTCTAGGAGCCTTTGCCCATAAAATTGTCTGCAGTATGGAAAACATGCTTCATAAAAACACCCTGGTGAACATTCCCTTCTAATGTGGGATGTGGCTGAAAACCCTTGGAGAACCTGAATGAACGCTGGCTGCCTAGTTTCTGCTGGTGTACAGTAGGGGGCACTGTCGGTACAAATTATATCACTAAAACCTTGCCTCCATTATCCTCACTATGGTCTCTCTGTGTCTACGGCTGTGCACAGCTCTTGGCCCTGGTCCTTAGCACTGGATGGTTAACAAACTTGCCAGTAGAAGGAAGGAGCTTATTCAGTTTGATGGAAAACATTTTCCTGGTTGGGAAATTGCCTGTGGCTATTTCTCTCCTACAAAATCTTTTTCACCGTTTCTAATTCTCAGCATATAGGATTGGCTTTTCTCCTATAGAGGTTATTTATGTTATTTATCCCAAGGATAAATGTTTGGCATTCCAAGAATCCCTGTATTAGAGGAATGTTGAACTGTCTGAAATGTAAAATGGGGAATCTGAGTTGTACCCACTGACTGGAAGGAAATCTAGATGAAGTTGAGTCAAACTCACTTCTTCCAAGAGATGAACCTGCGAGGGCTGGAAAGGTAAGTTTATAAAACTTCCCTCGGGTTCCCCTGTAAGCCATGCACACTCATCCAGGGAAGAAAGCTGCCTCTACAAAACCCAAAGGAGGTGCACGTGAGCACTTCCAAATGCTGGGTGTTGTAGGGATGTTCACCCGTATAGGAACTGGGCAGCAGATTTGCATTTCTGTAAGCTTGGAACTTACAGAATAAGGGATGAATAAAGGATGCCCTCCTTACCTCCAACCCTTGACCCTCTCCCAAGCAACAAGGCCCCAAGGCTGGCTCAGCTTCACCAGATCTTGCTAGGACCATCTTTGCGTTGCCCAAGTCATCACATGAGTCAGGAAAATACCAAGACTGTTGGGGACATGCAGACACTTTGATCTTTTCTGGAGTCTGGGACCTTCACTGTGCTCGACAAGCTGGCCTCTAGTTCTTCTAGCCAAGGAGGGCAGTGAATTCCCAAGAAGGTCCGGTGTTCCTCATGGCTCAAGGACTTTGAAACCGGGGATCCAGGCCAACTTGGTGTCCTAGGACCCTGCAAAGGGAGCAGCCAGAAAGTCCCTTCTGGCCCCTTAACTCCCTCCTGGTCCCTCCACACCCTCGGTCGGATGGAGGTGCCAGAGAGAGGCTGGGAAACAAAGGTGGCTTTCACCCCGAGCCAGCTGAGAGGAGATGACTGGCGGGACTGCAGCCCTGAAGCAGGGTGCCGTCCTGTGACTCTGAGCTCAAAAATGTGTGAAATTTCTTTTTGCTGGGTATTCTACATCAAGCGGAACCTGTTCTCAGAGAAACATTCCATTTCACAGACCCTAATGGCTTTCCTCTGTGCCTATGCATTAATAAGGCTCCGGCTCGTTCTAATCAGAAGGAAGCCATGCAGATAATTGCCTGAATTTTTAATTCAGGGTTATGATAGGGGAATCAAAGTCACACTGCAGTTGCTGAGGTTGCCTCTAGTTCCAGGCCATTGACTTTGGCAATTTTCTTTGATTTCCCCCTCCCCGTCTCTTTCTCCCCACCTCCACTTCACTCTCTGAGGCTTGGTGGAGACGGACAGTTTCAGCTTGGGGAGGGATGGAGGAGTAGGGGCAGCCCTTGGGGTCTTCTACACAGTCTTCTTTCCTCCTCCTCTTTTTCAATTCCCCCTCCCCCCATGAAAAAGCAGATCCCACCTGCACCGTGACCCCAGGGACGGTTCTGGGAGAGTGCCCCTGCAACTGGCCTCCCCACCCGGGGTCTCCGTGCCTGTGAGCAAAGACAGGAAATTTGCCTCAGAAGAGGATCTCCCTTGGCAATTTACTTCTCATTTCATCCCAGTTCTTTAGGATAGCAGAGAAAAATGAAAGGGAGAAGGTGAAAAAAATCAGGTGACTAGGGAAGTCCAGAGTCTTCCAAGTCCATGCAAAGGGAGTACCCTCTGGATTGGGGCTAGGACCAACAGCAGGAGGGAAGCTGGGGGAGTCCAAGCCTAAGGTCTTTCCTGACTTAGCTGATGCTAACATAACAATCATGGAGTGTTAGAATTTTAAAGAACTTAGAGGCAGTATAGAGAGGTGAATGCAAACTGGTTTTTATTCTAGGCCACCAACCAGCAAATGAAAAAGAACCCAGAGGCTGGCACAGAAGGAGGCTCAGTGATGCTGGCCAGTTCCCAGAGTATCCAGGACCTTGGGGTGATACAGAATTTATTAGGGTGAGGGTCAGCCTTTCTGGCTCAACTCCAGCCAGGCAGGCTGGCTGCTCTGGGAGAGTGACTATTCAAGGGAACTTTCTTCTCCTAACATCCTCCAATACTGGCTATGGCAACACCACAAGTGAATGCTACCCTTTAAGCCAGTATTCAGAAGAGTGGTTCTTTCCCTTCTGGACTGGACTGCTGAATCTTTGAGTACCAGTCACATGGCCTCAAAGAGCCAGAGAAAGCAGAATTTAAAAGCTCCACATCTCTGGTTCTATATAGGTTCAGAATTTTTGCTTGCAAAAGAGAGGTAGAAAAAAATTTGCCATAATTAAACACCTCCCAGGTGTCAAGGACTTTATCTCCATCATTTCATTCAATCCTCACAAGTACCTTGTGAAGAAGAGATGAACATCTGCACTTTACAGATGAGGAGACTCCAGTACACCAGAAAGAAGGGAAATCTTGCTGCCATCTGCACTTCAGCTTCCAATGGAAGATTTAGTTTATGGAATCCAAAAGTTCCTTTTAAACATGCATTCCCAGGGCACGACAATGCAACTGCTAATGCAGTTTGTCCAACTGCAGCTTTCAGAAATTATAAGGAGTGGTTACCTTTATCATGCTGGTGGAATTTGCCCTCCATGGGCTTTTGTTTCCTCAATAAAATGTCGCCTCATGCTTGAATAGCACCCCTCTCCTGAGAATGCCAAAGCAAAAATATGCTCTGCAGTCATCCAAATGCTGAAGGAGTTCAAAGACTGGACTCCTTAAGAACATTCTATCTCTTTTAGACCAGTGGAACTCATCCTGGTTCTATGATATTTTATGGTACCACAGAGTATCTCAGGAGATGATTTGGAAACACTTTGAATTTAGTAAGCAAAATCTTTAATTAAGAAAAAAAAAAAAAAAGGCAAGTGCTTTGGAACACCTTTAGGCAGAGTTGGAGTATCATTTATTCAGTGCATCAGCAAAATTTAATGAGCACCTACAACATACTAGGCTGTGCCAGGCACTGTGGATGCTGAGATAAAAGACGGAGTCCTGCCCTCCAGGAGGTCATAGTTTAGCAGGGTAGATGGTTGAGTAAACACTTACAATGCAAACTAAGGGTTGTGGCAGAGGAAGGCACAATACCCTATGAATACTGAAAGGAAATCCTGAAATCAAGCTAATGAGAAAATGTCATGTGAACTCCAACAAATGAGAATGACAGCAGAGCCCTTGTTCTTGAGCCCAGAGTGTAGGTCCATTCAGGGATGGAAGACCCCATTCTAAGCTTTGGTCCCTTCCCACCTCAAGAGCCATCTTTTTTGTTGGTCTGCGGAGACCCAGCGGGCTCCCCAGGTCCTGTGCATTCCAGCTCCAGCCCTGTGAACTTGGAGTTAATGATTAAACCGGTGTCGGTATGATGGCTGGAGGCCGAGGTTTCCTTGGGGTGAGCTGGTCGGCTCAGCCCTGGAAACTGCCAAGTTCCTGGCTCTGCTTCAGCCCCAGCTAGGCCAGAGACAGGTCCAGCCTCCACACCCACACTGCAGCTCGTTTTCAACGTCGGCTGGAGTCTCAACAACATGCCGTCACCGAGCCTCCTGCTACAAACAGAAGGCATTGGGGTACAATAGAAAGGTGGCTGTGAAAGGAGATGGGAGCCTTGGGTACAAATCCTGGCTCTGCTACTCATTAGCTTGGTGACCTTGGGACAGTCTCCTGGCCCTTTCTGGGCTTCAGCTTCCTCATCCGTAACAGAAGAATGTGCCACGTTCTCTCGCGCTTCCCTGCCTTTGCACATGCTGGTACTTTTGCCTGGTATATCCTTCCTGTGCCCTTTGCCTTGTCTTATCCTTCAGGTTGCAGCCGAGGTGTCACCATCTTCGGAAAGCCTTCCCTGCCCATGGGCTGAGTTAGGTACTCTCCTCTGAGCTCCTGCAGCACTCGGTATTTCCCCTTAGCTTAACACTAACCTACTGTTATTTTCTCCTCTTTTGTCCTCATCCCGTCCCTTCCTCCTTTACACTGGGAGCTTCTTGAAGACAGCAGCCATAGTTTGTGTATCTCTGGTGCATAACACAGTGGCTGGCATCAAGTATATGCTCAGAAATTTTGTGTTTCATCCAATTAGAATCATTATGATTACTTATATTTGTGGACTTATTTCAACATTTAAAAAAATTTTTTTTAATATTTTTTATTTATTTTTAAAAGATACTTAGATTACATAAAATGCTACATAAAAAAAATATAAGGGATTCCCATATGCCCTAGTCCCCACATCTTCCACTTCTCCCCTCATTAACAACATCCCTCATTAGTGTGGTACATTCATTGCAATTGATGAACACATTTTGGAGCATTGCCACTAAGCGTGGATTATAATTTATATTGTAGTTTATACTCTTTCCCACTCAACTCTGTAGGCTATGGCAGGATATATAATGGCCTGTATCTGTTGTTGCAATGTCATTCAGGACAATTCCAAATCCTGAAAATGCCCCCATATTACACCTCTTTTTCCCTCCCACTGATCTCAGCACCTCCAGTGGCCACTGTCTCCACATCCATGATATAATTTCTTCCATTGCTAGAATCACAATAAGTCTATAGGAGAATACCAGTAAGTCCACTCTAGTCCATATTTTATTCCCCAATCCTGAGGATTCTGGGATGGTGATGCTCACTCCACCTCTAATTGAGAGAGGGCTTCGATCCCATATAGCTGATGGATGGGACTCTCTTGCTTGCAGTTGTAGACTCTCTCAGTTCCCTGGTATGGTGGTTGTCCATCCTTACCTCCTTGTTAGTTGTCCTGGGTGAGTCCAATGAGCTGGAGAGTAGGTGTTGCAACTATGCTGAGGCTCAGGCCCCAGCTGGCATATGGACAGCCCAGAGATTCAAGTGTCTTGGATGTACACCTACTAACTCCAGCCCCAACTATAGGTTCAAACAAAAGGGACAAAAGAGGCATGTGTAGAGAAGTCACATCTGAGTCCAACTCTTTCACACTTGGCAGCACAAATTCCAAAGTAGGGCCCACTGTCAAGGCACCAAACTCCAGAGCTATCTGCCATGACCGTAGGACCTGGGCGTCTCCAGAGCCCTCAGGAGCCCCACTATTAGGGGTAGTATCTACCTTGGCCATCTATGAGATCCTGCTGAGACATGCATAAGCGTTACCTCTCTGATGACCTCCCGACTCACTTTGAAGTCTCTTAGTCATATAAACT
Organism: Cabassous unicinctus; assembly: GCA_029593785.1. Lineage (NCBI taxonomy): Eukaryota > Metazoa > Chordata > Mammalia > Cingulata > Chlamyphoridae > Cabassous > Cabassous unicinctus. The sequence goes on from JAQZBX010106205.1 coordinate 10,503, forward strand.
CATTTGTCTTTACCGTTTCCCCCTTTTATTCAAGGCCTTTTTCCAGTTGCATCACCAGCTAGTGCTTGGTGGTAATCCCTTGGTGCTAAGGAAGCTTATCCCCGGGAGTCATGTCCCATGCTGGGAGGTAGGTTATGCATTTATATGCTGAGTTTGGCTTAGAGAGAGGCCACATTTGAGCAACAAGGAGGATCCCAGTAGGTAACTCTTAGGCACCCTACAACACTAGGCTAAGTTGCAATTTCAAGAGCAAAGGCTTATAAGCATAGT
>JAQZBX010106206.1:0-10780 GCA_029593785.1 Cabassous unicinctus
CAGTTCCCACGTAGGATCAGACTTTTGGTGAAAAGATATTCAGGAATCCTCTGATCAGCCTCCTGATTTTAAAACCATGGTGAAGCCAACTTGCCTATGGAAAAACATCAGCTGTGATACTGTACCCATTAAAAGGCCCACATGGAGGCAAAAACACACACACCTCAAAGATATTTCCACGGGCAAGCACACACTCATTTCAAAACAATTATTCAAATCACCTTTTCTATTTTTCCTACCAGAGAATCACATGCTTCTTGTCAAATTCATAGCCTATCACATGTGTAGATAAAGAAGTGAGCACCTCTATGTCTGTACAGCAACCGCAGTGGTGGCAGCCACTGAATTCCAACCTCAGCAGCAAGATGGTGGGGGGAGCGGAGGAAGAGTCAGGGTGGGTAGTGTGTGTTGGGGGTAATCTGTTGAACAACTGATTGGGCTCAAGTGTTATTGCTGATGAGTGTCCCTCAACTTTTCCATTTCCTAAAAAAGAGCTTGGTTGAAAACACCCTCCTGACCATTCACTCCAGTAAGATGGACAAACTGACCCAAGTGACCTGTAAATAACTAAAACTTGGAGTAAACACTGTGGCAAACATGACACCTGTCATGTTTTGTCCCCAAGCTGATACCTGGAGTGAGTGACAGAAAAAGTGGAGGTCAATGAAGTCTCCTACCAGGTAAACAGTGGCACGCGTTTAGAGGCGGGGGGGGGGCGGTCTTTACCCCCAACAAACACAATATACCATAGAATCTCCCACTGCCCCACCCCCCATCAACAAAATGCCTCTTGAACATTTATATTACATTTATTATATATATATATTATATTATATTATATTATATTATTTTTGCAACTGCCATTTTCTCATTCTCATGTAAAGTGAAACCAGAAGAAATAACTTTAGCGTGCCTTGCTCTTTTTAATTGATCTGGAACACAGTCTAGGTAAAATCGGCGAGGGTGCTAAGCAAATTGAGTCCCCGACGCATCCCAACCCTGTCTTCTAACCAGCCTGCCATTCCTAAATCTTCCTATATTATAACAATCCTGCTGCCACCGCTTCTGAAGAATGGTTGTGAAATGCCAAATATTTTGTTGAATTGTCAAATTTAACTGTTTTTTCCAATGATGACAGAAATTGCCTCATTTTATCTTCTAAATTTGATCATGCTTGGAAATACTTTTTGAGCAGTTACTAGGAACCAAACACAACATGTTCTAAATGATTTAGATGTATTAATTCATTTAATTCATATAACCTGATGAAATTGTAACTTGTATTAGCCTCACTTTACAGAAAACTGAATAACTGCATTGCCCAAGGTTACAGTTAGGAAGTGATAGAGCTGAGCTTTAAACCCCGAGTCCATGCTGGCAAGCCCACCTTTCCCAGCTTACACTTACTCTCTGATTTTAAAATACCAGAAATTGGTCTACCTGGGAACACTTTTATCCCTTTTATTCCCAGGAACACTTAGTAACACAATGCAAAAAACATAACTGCAATGCATGCTAGGTGCCAGAAGTCCTCATTTCACCATCCCCATAAGAAACTGGCTTACTTTTTTTTTTTTTACTTATGCCCTGACTTAAGAAAATCCAAATAGAATTTAAATTGTTTTACAGTTAGCTGTTAACCAGATTATATGAAGTAAAACTCCTGTGTGTTATTAAATCTTAAATAATATATTTTAAACAGGAAAAATACTACATTTCTGAGCTCAATATATTGTTGACCCTTGAATAATCCACCCCAAAGATAAGATTAATTAGAATTAAAATCTACCCATTGGTGTCTTACTTCTGTAAGTACTCAAGGAACATTAAGAATTTACTTACTATCCCCAAATACTATGGATTTCCTAAAGCAATGTTAGACTCAGGGCCCATTTCTAAATGATATTGCTAGAGGCCTATAAATACAAAGCTTTTGTATTATCTAAGTTATTTTCTTCTCTGCTAAAACTATAGTTGCCTAAAAGCAAGCAGAAGTAGCAACAACAACAAAAAAAACATACACATGTCCATGTACACACGCACACACACAGTTGAGATGCTGATATTCCAACCTATTTCTTCAGCCTTGATTCACTGTATACAAAACTATACTCAGAAAGTCTTTGCTGTTCCCTGCAATATACCATGTATCAGAAGCCCCCGGAATTGTAAACCAAGGTGAGTGCTACGTGGAGACTGGAGAGCTGAGAGAATAATCCTCTCTAAAATAGAGTTTAAAGGCAAGTCAGGTCATCGGGGCAAAATCTCTAGCAGCTTAATGTGACATCCAAAAGGTTGCATCCAAATCCTCGGTCCTTTTGTACTAGAGCAATAGAGGATTCCCTCTAAGTTGACATCATTCCTCAAAATCTTGAGTCAGATGCACCTTTAAACCCTTAAATATCCTCCAAATCTGTCTCCCACAGGAATTTCATTAAACCAGACATCGCTGGAGGTCTGAGCCAAAAATAAAAGGAAAGGGGAAAAAAAAAAAAAAAATCACAGGAACTTACAATGTTAGGACTCCAGCCAGGGAAATTCCTTTAATCAGTTCCTATCTTCATCCTGAAACATATCTTTGAAGGGTGGAAATAACAATTTTCTTTGGAATTCTTCATACATTAAAATGGGGAAAATATCTAAAGCAATCATTCTAAGGAATAACTAAGAGAACTGAAAGCAAAACCAAAGATTTTTAACCAACACTAGCCTTCCACATTCTCACATTATTTTTCTCTTTCATGTTTGTCGTCTAACATTTCTATTAAACAAAGGCCAATTCTTTCCTCATGTTCTAAGCAGTATCACTTAATAAATAAGACTGACAATAACCACATTTTCTGACTCAAGGTTAAGGGTTCAATGTCACAACCTAAAACTCCAGACATAGCCCTCAGACTGCCCTGTAGACTGACTGAGTCACAGCAGAAGACCGAGGAAGATTTCCATTCTGGTGTTTCTCTCAAAAGTTAAGACATTCTTGGGCATATTGATAGATACAATAAAAAAAGAGCTTAAAAAAAAAAAAAGAAACAGAATGTTTATAATATTCCACATAACTTTCTCATATATATATTTGTGTGTGTGTGTGTGTGTGTGTGTGTGTGTGTGTGTGTATACAGCTTGATAGAAATTTTCAATCAATTTACTACCATAGTATTATATGAATTCAAGATTCTATACCAGGCATTTCAATCTGGAAGCCTTTCTAACAGGCAGTAGCCTGCAGTCAAAAATGCCCAGTGATTCAACTTGTGAGCAGGAAATTGGGAAGTAGATAAATCAAACTTTTTAATCGAGACTAGGCTTTCAAAATACAAGTTACATAAATATTTACCTCTGCTTTCCTCTTCCATATGAGTAGGAAGTAATTAATTCCCCCAACATATCTGGTGATTAAAATTCTAAAACACAACTACACATTTTCAAAGTTTGTGAACTGAGATCATCATTTAAAGAACCTTTCTTTTAAGGAGGCTTCCTGGTGCCTCTCCTATGCTTCATGGAGACAGAACCCAGGGTAATGAGGACGGTAGATTTTCATTTATTTGTATACACTACATCAGTCAATAGACAAGGAAATGATATTGGTTGTGTACTTATGAGCTACATTAGAAATGTGAACAATAGCAGACCTTTACCGAAACAAAAATAAAATATGAGTCAACACGATCTTTGCCAAACAGAGGTCTCAGGACAGCTTTTTTCAGCCTTCTGGGAATCCCACTCCAATAATCACAATAAAAGCAGGACGTGCCTCATTTCCTTCAACTGCTCAACATACCTCTCTTGGAGATGTTTGTAAATTTCCTTCCTCTATGCATCAAACTGGCAAACTGTCGTCATTTCTTTGGGGCAATAATATCCTGTTGATGTCTGGGTAGGTCTGTTTTGAGTGTTTCCTTCACATAACACATATATACTTTTAATATTATTTTTCAACACAATGCAGTAAATTATTTTTCAACATATCTGAACATAGTTCAGCACAGTATGATTGGAAGCAATAAAGGGCCAGACAATTTAATAAAGCAGTAGTTCTGCTTTTGGATTTACAACCTAGATTTAGGTAGTAAAGTAATTTCAAGAGTAAAAAACATTCTCTGCTTTTTCAGAAGCTGAAAATATTTATGTGCCATAGTTTAGCAATGAAACATATTAAAATATTCCTATGCTGGAGCTTTGGAAATTTCACATAGCAAAAAAGAAATCTTGGTATTAAAAAAAACTGACATGAAACATGGCAACTTTCCTTTTACTGGATATACAAATCGCACTAAGTACTTTAAAAGTAGAGTTCTAAGCTCATTCCAGAAGTTTAAACAGAACATAAGATCAGTCAAAATACACTAAGTGATTAAAATTTTTAACCGAAATAAAAGATTTTTTTCCAAAACTTAAAAACTTATTTGGACCTGAGTGTACTTCTTGGACAAAGAATTTTTACCTGTACTAAATCATTCTTGGCAGAATTACATTTCTCAATAAAGTTGTATGCTATAAAGGAGAACATACACAGTGTGACAATTTTGAAAAATAATACTCAAAAATCAAATAAGACCAACTCTTAACTAAAGTAATTTGCACTTAAACTTGCATTCTGGCTCCCAAGACAGCAAAAGGTAAAATACTAAAGAAAATTGATCATCACTGAAAAGCACTAGATCTGAGCCAAACTAAATAGCATGAACCATGCACTGCAATTCCAGATTGCAGATAACACCTTACTTAGCACTCAGCAATGAAATAAGAATCAAGAACATGAAAAACATTCAATTTCATTAATAATCCAGAAAATACAACTCTCAAAAGGAACACAGGCACCGTTTTTCAACTACCAAATTAATAAGATAAACATGCAAATTGGCACAGCCGTCCTGAATAGCAATTTGGCAAGATATGTGAAGAGACTTTCACCTAGGAAACTATCCTAAGAATATGCTTCCTTGCAAATGCAGACAAGTATTTATGCACAAGGATGATCAAGTCTCTGGCCAGCAACAGAGAATTGTTTAAATAAATCAGGGAAGATCCATACGCTAGAATACAATGATGCTTTTAAAGATTATGCTTTCAAAAATATTTAAGGACAATGCAAAATGCTGACGGTAAAATGTTAAGTCAAAAAGCAATTACACACATTTCATCTAAAGCTTTTAAAAACAAAGACAGACAGGAATCTGCACAGTCATCAAAATATTAACATTGGACATCCCCAAAATGAGGATATCTTTTAATCAGAAATAAAATAAAATGAAAATACACACACACACATACATATAGTCCCTTACTTCAAGGATCTCACACTCCACTAGTCAAAATCAATTAAAATAAAGTGGGAGTGGGGAGCAGGATATATGATACAAGGATTAAATAAATTAGGGATACAAGGATGACAGAATAGTGATAATCAGTCAAGCTACCTGATGGACACTTGCGGATTTAGTCTACTATTCTGTTTATTTGGTACATGTTTTTAATTTTTCAAAATAAAAAGTTGAAAGGATAATTAAAAGACAAAGAAAATGTCGTATGCTTCATAAGAATTAGACAAATAAATAGTATAAAAGTTCAGAGATGAGAAAGATCACTTCTGGAAGAGGTGTTGGCACCTCTTTCAAAGAGCTAGTAAGATTTCAACACTCAGATTAAGTGTTTGAGAGTAGGATTGAGTAAAATGAGCAAAGTTATACTGGGGAAAGGTAATTGGACTTAGGCATCAGGCCAGTGACTAGCTGACAACAAATTCATGGAATTTAACTGCTGCCTCTAATGTTCGATGAAATCCCCTGATAGAAAATAAAGAGGTATCACCTCATGGATTTCATTTAGGCTGTGATTCCCCCAATGAGTCAGCATTTCGTCTATGCAAATGCTCACCTGGCAGAAAGAGAATAAAAACTATCATTGACTATTATTGCCAACTTCTGGTCCCACCCATGGTCCCACCCATGGTCATTGAAGAAAAAATATTACTTGACTGGTCAGCTATTCCTGGGTAATTCCCATGAGTTCTTTACTCTCACTGGACAAAACCTCTCTGAGATCTGTGAATGATGAAGGGTGGAAGACAAAGGGCTCATTTTTAAAATATAGTACTTATTCCCTATCCTTCTCAGCCCTCAGCTTTTTTTTTTTTTCTTACATTAAGAGCCCATCTTCGAAAAATAAAATAGCCCGTCTTCGTATAAATATGATTTTATAACACTTTAGGCACCACAATGTTTGTGTGGCTCTGACTCAGAATATTCATCACCAAATAGTGAAAGAGTCTAGTTTTCTTATTCTCTTTTTGAAAAATAAATGATTTTACTTCTATAATGTTCCCACAAATATATCTTAATATGCTCATAGCTACTATTTAGACTACAAATGCACTCCAATTTGTTCTTGAAAATTTTCATGACTTCCTACTATAAATCTGGATTGCAATATCCTTAAACGACTATATCATTTCTTTTCTCCTTTTTAAGGAAAATAAGCTGTTTGCTCTTAATTAAACTTTCAGAACACAAATATTTTTTAAAATTTTAAAACAGGTCCACAACATTTGATAATTCTCTATTTCTCCTTTCTCTACAAAACAATCTCTAAAATCTTTTCATTCTCTTTAAAAATATATATGCATAAAATGTTGGGGTGAGACAGCCAGTATTACTGGTAGTCCCTGCTAATGCTAATTGAGTTAGCATAAACACGTAAATCCCCTGGTATAGTAGCCTGGCTTTTCCTTGCTATCCAAGTCCAAACAGTAATCTGCAAAGGTAAGTAAGATAAATGTTCTTGATTTGATTTTGCATGTAAATTCCGTCACACAGATAAGCTCTTATGTCTTGGTGCATATTCCTCTTCTGAAAGATCAAAGATCATTCTTCAAACACCAGATTTCTCCTCAATCTTCTATCACTCCTCAGATTTCTACTCTTATCTTTTCCCCTTTGCTAATGTTCTCTGAATAGTACCAAATTAATGAATCTGACATTCCTCATAACTATTTTGATGGCATCCTGTGGTGACAATGAAACAACAGGAGTATTATAGCACCAAGCAACATGGTCTCCATGTTTATTTCCTGATAGAGACGCAATTACGGAGCACATGTTTGAAATACTACTCATGCACACATACCCGAGAGAATAATCACACACACCAGCCCCCCGGCCAGCACCCATGACCAAGGAGAAGTAAAGACCTGAAAAATAATCCAGTGAAGATGAGAAAGTGGTGACCATTAATCCAAATAAAAATCCAAATAAATCATTAAACAGAAAGCTTTTTAAAAATTCATAGTTGCTAATATCTCAACGCTTAAACTGGTTCTTAAAAGGTCCATTACAATGAAAGCCTTTTCCAGGGTGAACTTTACACCAAGCAGCCTTAGCACTGCATTTAAAAAGAAGCAGCTTTTTGTAAGCGAAAAAGCAGCAAATGAACAGATGGAAAAAAAACATGGTTTTGTAAAAGCGATAAATATAAAAATACACTGAGACACAAAGCAATTGATGTGTATTATTTACTTTTTATTTATAATATTTATTTAATAGCATAATTTTATATAGCATAATTATATATGATCTGTTTTATGGATAATGTATAATGCATTATATAGGTTATTACTGTTATTAACATGTAACATTAACTGACTATTAATGATGTGCCAGGCACAAGGATAAATGCACTATAAAATACTATAAATATTAATTTGTTAGGGATAAAAACAACCTCAACAACATTAAGGTTGCCTCTAAATTTAGAGGCAGACTGTAAACCCCATAAATACAGTTGTCACTTGTTTGGCCCTATGTTACCAACACTTAATATAAGGAATGGCCAAATGGGAAGTGGGTGTAGCTCAGTGGTTGAGCACCTGCTTCCCATGTACAAGGTCCTGGGTTCAATCCCTAGTGCCTCCAAAAAAAAGAATGGCCAATAATAGGAGCTGATCAATAATAGTTAAAGGACACAGGATAGGCAGGCAAGTAGATGGGAGGGGAAAACAGAGTCCAAGGTGGAAAGAGAACACAGATTCTAAAACTCATGGTGAGAAATGACCTCACCACATAGCATATGGTCAGATTCATCCATTCATTCATTCATTCATTCAAGCATGTATTGCGTGTTTACTATGCTCTAGGCACCAAGCTAAGTGTAGGAATATGGCTGAGATACAAGCTCTAAAGACTGTGAGTCGGACTCCTCAAGAAAAATACAGCTCAATGAGGAAGACTAAGTGCCTGCCTCAGCAGGTTTGAAAACTATTATGGCTGACATAAGCCCCAGGAGACAAGAGGAAAAAGAGGAGGGGTAACCACATTATTCTTGAGGGTTAAGAAAAGCTCTCCAGAACTTATGGCTCGTAGCTGAGTTTTGAAAAACAAGGAGGAATAACGGGAGGAGAATATGGTCCAGAGTTCAAGGCTCTAAGGAGGTCAAGCAGTGGAAATGTAGAGGCAGGTCAGTTTGACATGCTGTCATCGGCAACCTTAACATGGGAGTATCAGAGTGTTGTGATAAGAAGCCAGCTCCCAGCACATTACACAGAGAACGGGGCATGAGAAAACTTGGCTGTGAGAAAGAGAGAAATATAAATGAGGAGGGAGGTTAGTTTCAAAATTGTAGGATGTGTGTATGTGTGTGTTTAGTTTTAAGATGTGAGAAACTTGAGCTTATGTAAATGCTGAAGAACCAGGAGAGAAGAGGAGGTTGGTGATTCAGGAAAAAGAGGGGAAAAGACTCCTGGGAAATATACAAGTAGGAATATGAAGATAATAAGGACTAAGACCAGCATATTTGGCTTGATAATGAAAAAGTCAGGTTGGCTTTATAAGTAAGTTTCCATCAAAGGGTGATGATAAATGACAAATTTAAAAGGGCCGTGTAATAGCTGTAATTCAGCGATGCGCTATGGAACAGGGTTGTAGATGGGAAATAACTGAGATTAGCAGACTGCTTCCACTATTTTCTAGTTCTCTTACCTTGAACAAATCATTTGATCTCAACATTTTCATGACTTCTTAAAGTTTTGTGTGTGTGTGAAATGACATGTCTTCTAGCACAGTAAACCAGTTCATGGAAAATGCTCACTAAATTTTAGTTCAGTCTTATCTAAATCTAACGGAATACAGTGTCATAAACAAAAACCGTACAGTCAAAATGAAGACAATGATAAAGCTTCTCATTAGCTGAACCCAAATGAAAAACAGAGAGAAAGGGAGTTGTGTTGATACAGCTCTTAACTTAGAGATTAGCTACTTAATGCACAGAGCAGGAGGGAGAGTGGGTCTGGAAGGCAGGTGGAGAAAAGCAAAACAGGGAACCACTATGTTGGCCATCAGGAGAAGAGATGATTAAAATTTTAAATAGTGAGGTCAGAGAAGCCCTTACTGATGGGACTTTGATAAGGTTTGAGAGGTTAAGGACCCAACCATGGAGAATCAGATGGGAGTGTGTTCCAGGCAGAGATAACAACAAACACAAAGACCCTGAGGTGGAGTGTGCATGGTGCATTTGAGGAACAACAAGAAGAGAGGTATGGATGGAGTGAAGGGAAGAGAATAGTAGTAGGAGACGACGATGTCAGAGAGATCTGGGGAGCCAGATGCCATTGTGAGGTCTATGGCTTTGACTCTGCATAAGGTGAGAGGTCACTGAAGTGTTTTGAGTAGAGGAGTGATAATATCTGATGTAGGTTCTGAAGATCATTGCTAATAATAGATTGACTAGAGTCGATGCTTAAAGCAGGCAGTCTAGTTAGAAGACTGTAGCCAAATGCTACAAAGTGCTAACAATAGAGGGAATGAGAAGTGGTTGAATTCTTGAAAGGTAGAGCCTTGTGATAGACTGTTATAATAATAATAGCCCCAAGTGGATCACATCTCACTACACCCATGCTTTTGTGGAATTTCCTGCAGCCTTGACCCTGGGCTGGGCCATGTGACTTGCTTTGGCCAATGGGACATGAGCAGGTATACTGAAAGCAGAGGTTTGAAAACCACTTGCTCACTGGATCTTGTTCTCTTTTGCTGCTGGTTCCTCCAGCACCATTATGTGAAGAAGCCCAGGCTAACCTCTTAAGGTTGAGACTCTTGAAGAAGAGACCATGTAGAAACAGCAATGAGCTAATCCAGCTGACGGCTCGCTAGACCAACCAGCCCCTCCACCCATCTGCCAGCCGACAGCACCTGCATGAGTGAGTGACCTCAGGCGAGACTAGCAAAAGAACTACCCAACTGCACTCAGCCCAAACTGCTGAACCACAAAATCATGAGCAAATAAAATGGTCATGGTTTTAAGCCATTAAGTTTTGGGATTGCTTGCTATATAGCAACAGGAAAACTGAATATAAGCTAACAAAATTCCTCAAGACTTTGGATACAGGATGTAAGAGAAAGAGGAATCCCAGATCATCCCCAGGTTTCAGGTCTGAGAAACTGGAAGGATGAAGTTGTCTTTAACTAAGATGAGAAGGCACACAGGACAGCAGATTAGGGATAAAAACCAGAGGATTTCTAAAAATACTCAGTGTAAGCAAGGCTCCATATACTTCTGCTTAGATATGGGCAGTAAACAATGGTGACTCCTCAGAGATACATCTGCATTTAAGGGACAAATACCAGCCACAATCAGGAAGGCTTTGGCGTCCATGTCCTTTTTGGCTAAGGCTTTCCCCATCTCTCTTCTGTTCATCCCTGGATATCGAAGTTGGGCAGGTCCCAAGCGGCAAGAGGGCAAGCACAAGCAGCAAGGGGGCGGAATAAATAAAATTAAAAAGAAAAAAAAA
>JAQZBX010106207.1:0-10771 GCA_029593785.1 Cabassous unicinctus
TATTTTAAAAAATTGAAATATCCACTAAATATAATGGGGTATACTGGGTGGGAGATGCTCATAATGTGGGAAACTCTCAGGAATAGGTTCACAATTTTTCTGTAGAGTAAGACTGCTCAAAAATAAAGGTCATTAAAAACTAAAAATGTGAGACTGTGTGGAAACATGGCTGATGGGTTAAACATATAAGAAAGAAAAAGCCAGAGCCTGCCGTGGGGACCTACTTTGGGGTACAGCAAACTGGGACACTTCTTACCAACTCCCAGAAGAGTGAGGGTCAGAGACATGGAAAAGCCAAAAACAAGTAATTGGAACACAGTCAAAGGCAATGGAATAGAATAAAAAGAACAAAGTGTCAAAAAAAAAAATTAACAAACACACACAAAAACAGCAATTAAATAAAACCATAGAGTAAAGAGAGAAGCTATTCAACTGAATAAACCTATCAAGATAAAGAGATGACCAGACATCAACAAAAAATTACAAAGCATACTAAGGAACAGGAAAACATGGCCCAGTCCAATGAACAAACTAAAAACCAGGAAGAGGTGCAGAACATGGAACAACTAAACAAAGCTGTCAAAACAGATATCGGGAATGAAATTAATGAAGTGAAGGAAGAGATTAAGGATATAAGAAGACACTGGGAGAACATACTGAAGAAATTGTAAACATACATAAAAAGATAATGGATATGATGGTGACGAATGGAACAATCCAAGAAATCAAAAGTACACTGGACAGACAGGTGGTGAAATGAAATTTGTTTAAGTGGGCACTCACCATCTCTCTTGCAAAAAGACAGCTGAGTGGGGACAAGATCCTGCCTGAGTGAGCTGTTCTGGGGGCCCATGGAGTGGGAGCCTTTAGGGTATTAATCTGGAGGGAGCTGGACAAAGGGATAAATTGCTCAAGATAAAACCATGAGTTTTTAGCCCTGTGGCTGGAAACCAAGGACGTCTAACCCTCGAGGCAAAAAACCACACTAGCCATGACTCAGGTCAGCTATCCAGTGAGAGGGAGCATTCCTCAAGAGTGGGAGGGTTCTGGCAAAGGGCAGAGAGGGGTTTCCTTTCTGTGGCTTTCTTTGCATGCACCCTCGATGAGCTTTGGGCAGCATACTAGCTGGTTCGAGGTGCACCAGGAAGAGGGGATTGGCTAATCTGCTGAGGAAGCCTGATTTACCTAATTGCCCTGGGATATAGAAACTTGGCTTGTGAGAGGGCAGAGTCAGGCAGTTTACTACTCCTGTGCTGAAAACTATCAAAATTTCAACTCCTCTAAGGGGGGCAGGCAGAAGGACTTGCTTAATAAGCTTCCAACTGAAAATTTAGGGTCCCCTGGGAGGAGGGGATGGTCTAGAAGAGGGTTGAGAGTCATTTCTCTGTGGTGAATTCAGTCATCAGGGTCCCATTTGAATTTCAAAAGGGAATGCAAACTGACCAGGAGAGCTGAGGTGGGGGTATGTTCACACAACCTGTTGAGTCCTGCTGCCCTGGGAGTCAAACCTGCCCAAAGGAAAGTCTCTGGATAGCTTTATGAAGAGCTAAGGTACCCAAGGAGAAAGTTTAGCTCAGTGGAGGAGTTTCCTCCTAGAACATGAGAGGTCACTAGTTCAATTCCCAGCTCCTCTTAGAGTAATGACCTACCAGGATATCAAACATCCAGCTGATACTTTAGGGCAGAGAAAACATAGACATTATTTTTGTATTAACTACTCTTGGGTCACTTATTTTTCCTAAAAAAAAAAGGTTACTTTAAAAAATATATTTAACTTAGTTTACTGGCTAAATCTTGCTTCAAATCCTGCAGAGAGAAAACTGCAGGGTAATTGATTGATGAACACTGGCATTCAACAAAATACAGCATCCTTTCCTGATAAAAACACTGCAAAAGATAAGAATAGAAGAAAACTTTCTGAATATGATAAAGGGCATATATGAAAAAACAACACCTAACATCACATACAAAGGTAAAATTCTAAAAGCTTTCCATTTATAATCAGGAACAAGACAAGGATGCCCACTATCATCACTCCTATTTAGCATTGTGATAGAAGTACTTGCTCGAGCACTGAGGAAAGAAAAAGATATAAAAGTTATCCAAATTGAAAGGAAGAAGTAAAAATTTCACTATTTGCAGACGACATAATCCTATACATAGAAAGCCCTGAGAAATCTACAAAAAGGCTTCTAGAGCTTATAAATGAGTTCTGTAAAGTCACACGTTATAAGATCAATGCAGAAAAATCAATAGAATTTCTGTACACCAATAATGAACAATATGAGGAAATCAAGAAAAAAATACCATTTATAATAGTAACTAAAAAAATCAAATACCTAAGAATAAATTTAACTAAAGGTGTATGTGACTTATACACAGAGAATTACACAGCCATGTTAAAGGAAATCAAAGAAGATTTAAATAAATGGAAGAATATTCCCTGTTCATGGATATGAAGACTAAACACCATTAAGATGTCTATCCAAACCAAAAAGATCCTCAGATTTAATGCAATCCCAAAAAAAAATCAACACAGCTTTTTTTTATTGAATTGGAAAAATTAACTCAAAAATTTATTTGTAAGGGCTAGAGGCCCTGAATAGCTAAAGACTTATTGAAAAATAAAAATGAAATTGGAGGATTCACACTACCTGACTTTAAAGCATAGTACACAGCTTCATTGGTCAAAATTGCATGGTATAGCCACAAGGGTAGACATATGGCTAATGGGCCCGATTTGAGAGCTCTGATATAGATGCTAGCATATATAATCATCTGATATGCAACAAAGCAATCAAGGTAATTCAACTGGGATGAAATGGCCTCTTCAACAAATGGTGCTTGGAGAATGGGATATCCATATCCAAAACAATGAGAGAGGAACACCATCTCATACCTTATATAAAAATCAACTCAAGAGGGAATAAATATCTAAATATAAGAGCCAAGACGTTAAAGACCTTGGAAGATAATGCAGCAAAGCATATAAAGGACATTGAAATAGGAAATGGCTTCATGAACTTCATACCCAAAGCACGAACAGCAAAAGAAAAAATAGATAAATGGGAACTCTTCAAAATTAAAACCTTTTCCAACTCAAAGGAGTTTGTCAAGAAAGTGAAGACTGCCTACCTACTGGGAGAAAATATTTGGTAAACAAATATATGATAGGAGACTAATAACCAGCATATATAAAGAAATCCTGTATCTTGAAAATAAAAAGTCAAACAGCCCATTTAAAAAATGGGCAAGTGATTTGAACAGACCCTTCTCCAAAGAAGAAATACAAATGGCTCAAAAGCACATGAAAAGATCCTCAACATCACTAGCTATTAGGGGAATGCAAATCAAAACTACAATGAGATACCATCTTACACTCATTAGACTGGTGACCATTAATAAAACAGAGGACTACAAGTGTTGGAGAGGATGTGGAGGAATGGGAACCCTCATCCACTGCTGGTGGGGATGTAGAATGGTCAAGCCATTGTGAAGGACAGTTTGGCAGTTCCTCTAAAAACTAACTGTAGATCTTCCATATGACCCAGAAATTTCACTGCTGGCTATCTACCCAGAAGAACTGAAATCCAGGACACGAACAGATATTGCACACCAATTGTCCTAGTGGCATTATTCACTATTGCCAAAAGTTGGAATCAACCCAACTGCCCACCAACAGATGAATGGATAAAAACAATGTGGTATATACATGCAGTGGACTATTACTCAGCTGTAAGAAGGAATACAGTACTAATACACAGGATAACATGGATGAAACTTGAACACCTTATGTTGAATGCAGGAAGCAAAGCACTGAAGGATAAATATTACATGACCTCTCTGATATTAAATAAGCAAATTGAGCTGACTCAGAGAGCTATTGTCTGGAAGATATTTTTCCAGGAAATAGGAAAGGTGAAGAAGGTAGTGAGCCAATGCCAATATGGGTGTCATCTATGACAATGTGAAATTGAGTAGTTGTGCAGTGAAGAGATATAAGGGTGAAGGGATACTATTGGATTAGGCGGTGCAAGCTTGACAGTGGGTAGGGTGGAGAGGTTGGTTGGGTGGTCCAAGGAACTGGGAGGAGTTTGGGGGAAGGAATAGGTCAACACTGGGGATAGGTGGGTACTTGGTTGAACCAGAGTCTTGAAATCTTTTGGCAATATGACACAGAAGCGATACTGGTTTAGGGTGTTGAATGGGGTGCCTTTGGGATTCGGTTCACCTGAGACAGTTTACTAGAGAATGTGTGAGTGATCATTTTGTCATAGTGTGCTGTATCATGGGGGGAGACTCACATAATGAGTGGGAAAGTGTTGAAATCCTATGCTGGGGAGGCTCGGCATGCTCTCAAACAGAGGGGAGATGTCTCTCAAGAGCATGGGCAGTTCCTAATCGTGGAGGACAGACTAATGTGTCCAGTCCTCAGAGTTGTTGCAAATATCTGTGAATCTTTTCCTTCAAGGAGTGAAGCCTGGCTGTCACCATGGGCCCCAAGGGGAAGGGGAGGGAGAAACAAAAGAGATTGAAGTAGGGGTATTTGGGGGGAATTTTTCTGCATGATCATGCAATGATGGATACAGGCCATGTCAAATATCAAATATTTTTTTAAATGTGTGGTCTAAAATGTAAACCATGATGTAAACCATTGGCCATGGTTAGTACCTATGTTTCAATATTTATACAGCAATTGTAAAAAATGTACCACCACATGTAAAAAGATTTTTAATAGAGAAGTGAGAAAAGGGGGAGGATGTCTGGTATATGGGAGTCCCCTATATTCTGTAAGAAACATTACGATGACCAAAAACTTCCTTGAAACAATAATAAAAAGGTAAGACACTGGGTAAGAAATGGAAAAAATACCACTGTACATACAGGACAGCTGATATAACAGTGATGAAGGGCAAAAAATATCAAAAAAATAATTTATTTTAAATATTTTTCAATGATTTTCATTTTTTGTAATACCCCAAATTTTTACTTTATTTTAATTTTAGTTTCCCTATATTTTTATGTATTTTATTTCTTATGTTCAAATCTATCATTATTATTTCATTTTTCTATTAATGAAATTTGGCAATACTTTGCCTTCATTTTTGAAGAGGTTTGGATCACAGAAGGGTTATGACTATGGCAGGGGAGGATCAATGGGGTGGGGTTTCAGTGATGGGAGATACATGGGAGGAAGTTCACCTGGGCAAACATATAAGGCATGTAAACATGTTCAAATGTTCATGGGACTTTGCCACAGTTGGTAGAGATACATACAACTGAAAGATTATTGAATTCCCACCATAGAGAGCTCTGCCACATTCTCTAATTGAACAGCAACAATTCCCCAAGAACAGGGGCAATGAGTGGTGAAGAAGGTGGTCCAATGATGGGCCCTTGATATTCATGACTATGCTTATGAGTCTTTTGCTCTTGAATTTCCAACATAGCCTAGTCTTGTAGAGTGCCTAAGAGTTACCTCCAGAGAGCACACTTGTTGCTCAAATGTGGCCTCTCTCTAAGCCAATCAGAGAATATAAATGCATTACCTTCCCTCCAGTGAGGGGCATGACTCCCAGCGTCAGCCTCCCTGCCACTGAGGGATTATTACCAAGCACTGGCTGGCAATATTATTGGAAATAGGCCTCAATAAAAGGGGGGAAATGTAAAGATAAATGAGTGTATATGACTAATAGACTTCAAAGTGATTGGAGGTCATGAGAGAGTAAAGATTATGCATGTCTCAGAAGGGTCTCATAGACAACCAAGGTAGATACTACTCCTAATAGTGGGGATCATGAGGGGTCTGGAGACACCAAGGTCCTCTGGCCATAGCAGATAGCTCTGGATCTTGGCGCTTTGCCAGTGGCCCTTCTTTGGAGTTTGTGCTCCTGAGTTTGACAGAGTTGGGCTCAGATGTGACTACTCTACACATGCATTTTCTGTCACTTTTTTTTTAACCAGAGTTGGTGCTAATGTTGGTAGGTATACATCCAAGAGACTTTAATCTCTGGGCAGTCCATGTGCTACCTGGGGCCCAAATATCAACAGAGTTGCAATACCTACTCTCCAGTTCATTGGACTCACCTATGACAACTAACAAGGAGATGATGGTGGAAAACAACCATTCCAAAGACCTAAGAAAGTCTACAACTGCAAACAGGAAAGTCCTGTCAATCTGCCCCATGTGAACAAAGCCAACTCTCAATTAGAGGTGGAGTGGGCATCACCATCCCAGAATCCTTAGGAATGGGGAATGAACTATGGACTACAGTAGACTTACTGGTATTCTACTATAGACTTACTGTCATTCTAGCAATGGAGGAAACAAAATCATGCATGTGGAGGCAGGGTCCAATAGATGTTCTGAGGGCTGGGAGAGGGAAATGCAGGTGAAATATAGGGGCATTTTGGGAACTTGGGAATTTTCCTGATTTACATTACAATGACAGATACAGGCCATTACATATCTTGCCATAACCTACAAAATTGTGCGGGAGAGAGTGTAAAGTAAAATATAAACTATAATCCATTCTTAGTGGCAATGCTCTAAAAAGATTTCATCAACTGCAACAAATGTACCATGCTAATGAAAGATATTGTTAATGTGGGAAAATGTGGGTGATGTAGTAATTGGGGCATATGGGATCACCTATACTTTCATGTAACATTTAGGTAATCTAAATACCTTTTAAAAAAATAAAAACAAAAGATATATTAAAAAATACACTGGAAGCACATAACAGCAGATTGGAACAGGTTGAGGAAAGAATTAGTAATGTGTTGTTGGTAGATTACAGGTTACCAGGAGCTGGAGGAGGAGAAGGAGAAGGGGGTGTTATTGTTTAATGTATGCAGAGTTTCTGTTTGAGGTTTGATAAAGTTGGATAATGGATATTCATAATGAAGCATAATTTTGTGAATAATACCATTTAATAGTACAATTTAAAGTGATTAAAATGGGAAGTTTTGAGTTGTATGTACAATATTTTTTCTATTTAAAAAAAATAAAATTAAAGAAAAAAACACACTTCCCTGCCCAAATAGATATTTGATACAGAAGTTTAGAGGATGAAGTAGCCAAGTTCATGTTCCCAGACTAAATTAGACAAGAAATTCTCTCTTGAAATCTCTCTCCTGTTTTTCAAAGGCAGGATATAGGATAAACCTTAGGTCCACACTCACATCTTCACTGATGCCCTGGGTGCCTCTCACTTCTCCCCCAGGGTGCTTTGCGCAGTCATCGCTCGTCCCCTCCACTACCTCTACCTGGCCTCCTCCACCTTGAAACTGCTGGAGGGGCTGCACCCCTTCCGCACGGCACAGAACCTGACAGTGCTCAATAGCTCCAGTGTCAGCAGATTCATGAGGAAATCCATGTTTCCTGTGGGCTACGGAGTCCCTGCTGTGATTGTGACCATTTCTGCAGCTTCCAGGACTCACATTTATGGGACACCTGCAGAGTAAATGCAAATCCCACCTGTCGATACTCTCTCCAGCATGACCGTGACCACCTGGTAAGCCCACACAGCTCTTTGGTTCCACCAGAATATGATATAGGCAGCATAAAACTAAGTAGCCACTCCAAAGATATCTTCTTGATAAAAGATCATGTCGAGGTGACTATTGGCATATCATTTATATTGAATTATTTGAAATATTAACTATATAGCACATTATTGATCATGTAGTCATATCATTTTCAGTGTGCACTATATTAATAACTGTATGGTGATATAATGTTGATAGTGTGCTATATTAATAATTATAACTTATATAATTGTTATATTTATTGAGGTGATTTTATCTAAACAATTTAATTATTTTAATCATTAATTATTTGCCATATTAATGTTTAGGTATTGGTGTAAGATTAATTATACCATATATTTCAGATTATTAAAGCATATAAAGGTAGCTTTAATTTGGATGACTGTATTAACATCTTCCAGTAAGCAAAATTGAAAAGAAAGGGTAACCTTGGTTTGTTTTACCTACTTCCCTCAATTAATTCTAAAAGAAATGACAATAATCATTTGGAAATGTAAAGATAATTTAGATAATGAAAATTATTATTATTGCCATAACTAGGATTTATAAATCACATCTGACTTGCATTCAATGTTCACAATATTTATCATGCATTAACTCAAATCAACCTCCCTGCAATGTTCTAAGGTAGAAACTAGTACCATGCTAATTCTACAGATGAGAAAACTGGGGCACAGAGAGACTGATCAATATGGCCAAGATCACACAGCTGGTCAGTGGCACAGCTTGGATTCAAAACCAAGCAATCTGGTTCCAGCTCTTACACTTGCAACACTCTCTTCGACCGAAAAATTATTTACGTGCATCACATGAGCCCTGGACAACTCACTTTCTTGGGTAGTTTAAAATGCAGGTCAGTACAATTTTTCTCTAAGGCACGATAGTAAGTATATATAGTTGTGCTGGCCATAAAGTCTATGTCACAACTACTCAACTTTAACATCATAGTGAAAAAGCAGCTATAGGAAAGAAAACAAAGATGAATCGGCATGGCTGTCTAAAGACAAACCTAAGAAAGATTTTGACAAACTGATTGTCAAACTGATTGTAATTCAACAATATTTAATCAGAATACCCTATGGTAAGCACTAAACTATGTTCTGGGCATGGAGATAGGTGTAAGATATGGTGCTTACTCTCATACATCTTCCTGTCTAAACAGGCCAAAAGACATGGCAATAAATATATACAACACCTCAAGGTGGTATACTCAGAACTGGAGAAATATAATTCCATATGAATGAAGATTGCCTTTTCCATTTCTGCTTAAATCTCTCCTGTGCCTTTGATAGGGATTACCTTGAAGCTATGGATTACTTTGGGCAATACTGACAGCAAAATAATAGGAATCCCTCCTATCCATGAACATAGGATGTGTGACCAATCCCTTACATCTTCTCTAATTTCTTGCAAGAGTAATTTCTAGTTTTCAGAGTTCAAGTCCTTCAAATCTTTAAAGTTGTCCCTAGGTATGTTGTTCTTTTAGATGCTATGGTATTTGAAAGTTTATAAATGCACAGTGAAGAACGTTCTTTACAGGTGTATAAAACAAAACAAATTTCTGCATGTTAAGTTCGTACCTAGGAGTAGATGTGGTTCAAGTGATTGAGTGCCTGCCTCCCGCATAGGAGATCCTGGGTTTGGTTCTTGGTGCCTCCTGTAAACACAAAAACAAATAACAAGCAAAACAAACAAACAAAAAACCAACTCAGGCAAGCTGATGTGGCTCAGTGGTTGAGCGCCTGCTTCCCACACATGAGATACTGGTTCAATCTCCGACAACTTGTACATAAAAAATCAACAAAAAAAAACTTTGTACCTTGCATTTTGGCTGCATTCATTTATGAGTTCTAGAGATTTCTTGTGTAAGCTTTGGCATGTTCTCTACAAAAGCTCATGGTATCACTGAAAACAGATAGTTTTCCTTTTCCCTTTCCAATGTGGATGTATTTTATTTAGTTTCATGGCCTCATTTCCTAACTTCTAGTAAAATATTGAATGGCAATAGTGAAACAGGCATCCTTATCTTGTCCCAGACCTCAAGGGAATGGCTTTCACTCTTTCCATACTGAGGATAAGATCACCTGAGTTTTCAAGTGATGCTGTTTATCATGTTGAGGAAGTTACTTTCTATTCTTTTTTTTTTTTTCAGCCTTTTAATTGTGAAGAGGCGTTGGAATTTATCATTCACAAATTCTGCATGAATTGAGGTTTTCATGTGATTATCCTCTTCATTGTGTTAATGTGGTGTGTTACAGTGATTTCCTTATGTTGAACACCCTTGTGTACTGAGATAAATCTCACCAGGTCATGGATACTTCTTTTAATATACCTTTGGATTTAATATGCTAGTTTTTGTTGAGTGATTTTGGATCACTATTTTTAATGCAAATTGATCTTTGGTTTTCTTTCCTTAGGTCTTTATGTAGCTTTGATATCACAATAGTTTTAGCCTCATAGAATGAGTTTGGAAGAAATACACTGACATCAAGTTGGAAGATTTTGATAAGTATTATAATTATTTTTCCTTGAATATTTTATAGATTTCAATATGGAAACTGTCCAACACTAGACTTGTATTTTTTTGGGTATTTTTAATGACTACTTGAATCTCTTTACATGTTATAGTTTTGTGGAGATTTTTTTTTTTTGGTTAATTTAGGTAAATTGTGTGTTTCTAGGAATTGGCCCATTTTACTGTGTTATCTAGATTATTGGTAGACAATTGTTCATAGTATTCATTCATAATCCCTTTAATATCAGCAATATCTAACAAAGTCCCCAATTTCATGATGGATTTTAGTAATTTTATCGTCTCTCTTCTTTTTCAATCTAAATAAACCTTGGCTATTTTATTGAAATTTTCTAATAATCAATTTCACTAGTTCTCTCAGTTGTCTCTTTATACCATATTCCATTTCTCTCCACTTGAATACTTATTATTTCCTTCCTTCTACTAGCTTTAAATTCATTTTGCTCCCTTTTTCTATTTCCCACAAGTCTGTAGACAGCCTATTAATTTGTGAATTTTTAAAAATATGAGGATTCACACCTATAAATTTCACTGAATCTTTAAAACTCATTCCTAAATTAGTCTAACAAAAGGAATTAATTTAGCCACAATATAAAAAATAAAATGGACTGTGATGGGTAGCAGAGTTAAAGTGACAGCTGCAGTTTTGGCAGATGTTCATCACTGAAGAACTTGAGATTCTCTATT
>JAQZBX010106208.1:0-10772 GCA_029593785.1 Cabassous unicinctus
GCTTAATTAGATTCCATGAGCCTAATTAGTGTCCCATCAGTGGAGGGGGTGGTCTAGAACAGGATTTCTTTTGGGCCCTGTATTTCAAACACACACACACACAAAAGACAGACACTTTAAAAAATGAAAAATAAATTCTTCTTTATAATTTAGTTTAATAGCTAAAAGCTACTTCAAAACCTGCAGATAGAACCCTGCAGGGAAATTGATTGATAAACACAAGCAGGCTGAGAGGTCCACAAGGACTGTAGGAGGAACAATGATCCACCTTATCTTTGTTTGACTGCTTGCCTGTGTGGTTGGTTTTTTCTCTGTTTACTTGTTGTCTCTTGCTTTTCTTTCCTCTTTCCTCCCCCCTTTCTTTTTTATTTCATTTTTTTTAAAATTAGGTGCTGCTAGCTTGTCTCTTCTTTGCTCTGCTTCTTCTTCCATGATTTCCCATTCTCTGTCTATACTGATTTTGTATTCCAAACAATCTCTTATCCTTCCTTCATCTTTCTGCCTTCTGCTTTCTGTTGTGGCTTTATATGCCATGTTTTTTCATATGCCCACAACTTAAGGGTGTCAATATCTATTCTATCTATTTTGTTTTCTTCTTTTTTTAATTAACATTAACTTTTTCCTTTCAGCCCTTTCTTTACTCTTTCTCTCTCTCCTCATAATTCTAGCATTATAAATCATTATATATATATTCCTCTATTTGGTTTCCCAGACCATTGTACGTACTTCACTTTTTTCCCTATTACTCTACACTGCCTACATGTGTAAAATATTCATTTCACAAGTCTTATATGGGTCCTCTTCTAACTTTTATCAATATTACTGTTATCCTTCTTTTCTCACATCTTTCGATAACTCTGGCCTTAATCTTTTGCCCTCAAGGAAACATAGAAAGAAGCAAGAAAATAAAATAAGAAGAAAAAGTGTCAAAGAGAAAAGCTTTCACACATGCAGAACAACCAGCAAAATAAAACTCTAAAGCAGAGAGAGAAGCTAATCAACTGAATAAACGCATCAAGATAAAATGATGACTAGAGGGCAACAAAAAATTACAAACCACACTGAAAAACAGGAAAACATGGACCTGTCCAATGAACAAACTAAAAACCAGGAAGTGATGCAGAACATCAAACAGCTAATCAAAGCTTACCGAACAAATATCTTGGACCAACTTAAAGAAGTGAAGGAAGAGATTAAGGATATAAAGAAGACACTGAAAGAATATATGGAAGAAATTGTAAACATACTCAAAAAGATAACAGGTATGATGGTGATCAATGGCACAATCCAAGAAATTAAAAAGATGCTGGATTCACATAACAGCATATTTGAACAGGCAGAAGAAAGAATTAGTGATGTGGAAGACAATACATCTGAAATCAAACAGATATTAAAATAGATAGACCAAAAGATAGGAAAAAATCCAGCAGGGACTCAGGGAATTAACCAACAATACAAAAAGCACAAACATATGCATTATGGGCATCCCAGAAGGAGACGAGAAGGGAAACGAAACAGAAGGAGTGTTGAAGGAAATAATGGCTGAAAACTTCCCAACCCTATTCAGAGAGACAGATGTGCAGATCCAGGAAGCACAGTACACCCAAAACTATAAATCCCAATAGGCCACTCCAAGACATATACTTGTAAAAATGTCCAATGCTCAAGACAAAGAGAAAATACTCAAGGCAGCAGTTGAAAAGAGAACCAACATATAAAATGGAAGCACAATAATATTAAGTGCTGATTTCTCAGCTGAAACCATGGAGGCAAGAAGAGAGTGGCATGATATAGTGAAAGTACTATAAGAAAAAAACTTCCAGCCATAAATTCTCTATGCAGGAGAACTGGCATTCAAATATGATGGAGAGGTCAAAATATACACAGATAAACAGAAATTACGAGGGTATGCAAAGAAGAAACCTGCACTTCAAGAAATACTAAAGGAAGTTCTACAAGTTGAAAGGAAAAAACAAGGGAGAGAGACTTGGAGGAGAGTTTAAAAACAACTACAAAGACAAAAACAGAAACAAAACAACATATGACATACATTAACGCAAAGAAAATATGGTTGAAGTAAGAAATTCATTGTGAGTAATAATACTGAATGTTAATGGATTAAATTCACCAATGAAGAGACAAAGATTGGCACAATGGATAAGGAAATATGATCCGTCAATATGCTGTCTTCAAGAAACCCACCTTCGACCCAGGAATTCAAGGGGGCTGAAAGTGAATGGGTGGAAAACAATTTTATAAGCAAACAATATACAAAAAAGGGCAGGAGTAGCTATTCTAATAACAGACAAAATAGACTTTAAATGCAAAATTATTGTAAGAGACAAAGATGGACATTATATATTAGTAAAGTTGTAATCTCTCAAGAAGAGAGAACAATAATAAACATTTATGCACCTAATCAGGGTGCCTCAAAATACATGAGGCAAACTCTGGAAAAACTAAGTGGAGAAATAAATGCCTCTACAATTATAGTGGGAGGCTTTAATACACCATTATCATCATTAGACAGAACATCTAGACAGAGAATCAATAAAGAAACAAAGACTCTCAACAATACATTGGGGGACCTGGACTTAAGAGACATATACAGAACACTACACCCAAATACAGCAGGATTTAAATTCTTCTCGAGTGCACATGGATCATACTCCAAGATAGACCACAGGCTAGGCCACAAAACCACTCTCAAGGATTTCAGAAAGATGGAGATTATACAAAGTAATTTCTCTGATCTCAATGGACTGAAATTGGAAATCACTAAGGGCCAGAGAAACAGATTAAGCAAAAAGATATGGAATTTAAACAACACAGTCTTTGACCAACATGGGTGTAGGAGGAAATCTCAAAAGAAATCAATAACTACTTTGAAACTAATGAAAATGATAACACAACATATCAAAACCTATGGGATGCAGTGAAAGCTTTCCTGAGAGGGAACTTCATAACTATAAATACTATATTAAAAAAGAAGAAAGAGCTAAATCTGAAGACCTAACTGCACACTTGGAGGAATTGAAAAAACAACAACAATCTAAACTAAAAGAAGTATGAAGAAGGTATTAACAAAGATTAGAGCAGAAGTAAATGAAATAGAGAATAAGAAAGCAGTAGAAAAAATAAGCAAAACCAAAAGCTGATTCCTTGAGAAGATCAATAAAATTGACAAAACCTTAGCCAGACTAACATTGAAAAGAGGGAACAGTTGCAAATACACAAACTAAGGAATGAGCAAGGGGATATCACTACTGACCCACAGAAATAAAGGCTACCATAAGAGGATACTTTGAAAAATTACATGCCAACAAGAATTATAATTTAGAGTAAATGGACAAGTTTCTAGAAACTCACAAACAGCCTACATTGATGAAAGAAGAAATTGATGAACTCAACAGTCCAATTACAAATAAAGAGATAGACTCAGTCATCCAAAACCTCCCAACAAAGCAGAGCCCAGTTCCAGACGGCTTCACAGCTGAAATCTACCAAATATTCCGGAAAGAGCTAACACCAATTCTGCTTAAGCTCTTCCCAAAAATAGAATAAGAAAGCATATTGCTTAACTCATTCTACAATGTCAACATTACCCTAATACTAAAACCAAAGATAGCACAAGAAAGGAAAATTAGAGGCCAATTTCTCTAATGAATCTAGATGCTAAAATCCTCAAAAAAATACTTCCTAATCGAATGCAACAACATGTCAAAAAGAGTATACACCATGACCAAGTGGGTTTCATCCTGGGTATGCAAGGATGTTTCAATATAAGAAAATCAATCAATGTAATACACCACATAAACAGAATGAAAGAAAAAAATCACATGATCATCTCTATAGGTGCAGAAGAAGCATTTGACAAAATACAGCACTCTTTCCTGATAAAAACACTTCAAAATTTAGGAATAGAAGGAAAATTTCTGAATATGATAAAGGGTATATATGAAAAATTGAAAGCTAACATCATCTTCAAAGCTGAAATCCTAAAAGTCTTCCCTCTGAGATTGGGAACAAGACAAGAATGCCCACTGTCACCACTACTATTTAACATTGTCTTAGAAGTACTTGCTTGAGCACTGAGGCAAGAAAAAGATATAAAAGGCATTCCAATTGGAAAAGAAAAAGTAACAATTTCATTATTTGCAGATGACATGATCCTCTATGTAGAAAGCCCTTGGAAATATTCAACAAAGCTTCTAGAACTTATAAAGGAGTTCAGTAATATTGCAGGGTATAAGATCAATTCTCAAAAATCAGTAGCAATTCTGTACACCAATAATGAGCAATCTGAGGTGGAAATCAAGAAAAAAATACCATTTACCATAGTAACTAAAAGAATCAAATACCTAGGAATAAATGTAACTAAAGATGTAAAAGACTTATATACCAAAAACTGCACAACACAATTAAAGGAAATCAAAGACTTAAATAAATGGAAGAATATTCCCGGTTCATGGATAGGAAGAATAAACATCATCTAGATGTCTATCTTACCCAAACTAATCTACAGATTTAATGTAGTCCCAATAAAAATAAACACTGTAGTTTTTAATGAGCTGGGAAAACTAACTACAAAATATATTTGGTAAGGTAAGAGGCCCCAAAACACCAAAGATATATTGAAAAAGAAAAATATAGTTGGAGGCATCACATTACCTGACTTTAAAACATACTACAAAGCTACTGTGCTCAAAACTGCATGGTATTCACACAAGGATAGACATACTGATTAATGGAACAAAATTGAGAGTTCTAATATAGATCCTCACATATACATTTATCTGATATTCAACAAGGCCACCAAGCCAACTCATTTGGAAGAGAATGGCTTCCTTAACAAGTGGAGCTTGGAGAACTGGATATCCATATCCGAGAGAATGAGAGAGGAATTACATCTCACACCTTATACTAAAATCAACTCTAGATGGATCAAAGATTCAAATATAAGAGCCAAAACCATAAAGACCTTGGAAGTTAATGTAGGGAAGCATCTACAGGACTTTGTAATAGGAAATATTTTCATGAACTTCACACCCAAACCATGAACAGCAAGAGGAAAAATAGATAAATGGGATCTCCTCAAAATTAAAAACTTCTGTATCTCAAAGGATGTTATTAAGAAAATAAACTTGCAGCCTATCCAATGAGAGAACATATTTGGCAACCATATATCCAAGGAAGAAATACAAATGCCTAAAAAGCACATGAAAAAATGCTCGACATCGCTACCTATTAGGGAACTGCAATTCTAAACTACAATAGATTCCATCTTACACCCATCCGAATGACAGCTATTAAAAAAAACAAAACTATAAATGTTGGAGAGGATGTGGAGGAATAGGAACCCTCATCCACTTCTGATGGGGTTGTGAAATAATCCAGCCACTGTGGCGGATAATTTGGCAGTTCCCCAGAAAACAAATAATAGATCTTCCGTATGATCCAGTGATTCCACTTTTGGGTATACACCCTGAAAAATTGAAAGCAAAGACATGAACAGATATATGCCCACCAATGTTCATAGTTGCATTGTTCACAATGGCCAAAAGTTGGAATCAGCCCCAGTGCCCATCAACAGATGAATGTATAAACAAAATGTGGTACATACATACAATGGAATATTACTCAGCTGTATGAAGGAATAAAGTGATAACACACAGAATAACATGGATGATCTTGAAGACCTTATGTTGAGTGAAGCAAGCCAGGCATTGAAGGATGAACACTATATGACTTCACTGATTTGAACTGAGGAAAGTGAGCAGACTCTGAGAACCATTGTCTGAAAGATAGGTTAACAAGGGAGAAAAAGAGAAGAGAATGTTGTGAGCCATCACCCATATGGACATAATCAATGTAAAGTGATAGAGTATAGCTGCATATTGAAGGATAGGACAGGTGGCTAGTGATATAACTGGTTTTGGTGGTGCAGGGTTGACAAGTGAGTAGATTAAGAAGGGCAGGTTAGAATACCCAGGATACTGGCGGGAGAGATGTGAAGGGTACTAGGTGAACATGGGATCTGTGGATATGATGTTGAATGTGCAGGAGTGGGAATGCACTTATGGCAATCTGACAAGGTAGTGTCACTGGTTTAGGGTGTAGTTTTGGCGGGCATTCAGGATGGGGTGCATCTGGAGTAGGCTTCTGGGGAGTGTGTGAGTGTTCATCCTGTCATAATGTGTTGTGTCAGGAGTAGAGATCCACATGGTGAGTAGGAAGGTGATGGAACCCCATCTTTGGGAGGACCGATTCACCTAGAAATAGACAGATGGGTGTCTATTAGGAGAAATGGTGGATCCTAATAGGGGAGGATATACAGCATGTCAAGACCTCATGTTGTATGTAACACTGAATCTTGTCATCCAATGAGTCAAGGCAGGGGAGTGTAATGTGTCCCATGGGGATGGGGAGGAAAGAACAGAAAAGATCAAACAGTGGGTATTTCATGGTCATGGGAATGTTTTTCATTCCCTTACAGTATTGGACACAGGACATTGTAAATATCATCAAAAATTATTAAACTGAAACATTTAAATTGTAAAATATACTGTAAACCATTGACAAAATTTAGTACCTATGTTTCACTATCTGAATAACAGTTATAACAATGCTATCATTCACACACACAAAAAAGGTATAATATGTGGATAGGAAATGGGAAGGAATTTGGGTATATGAGAGTTTCTAGTATTCTGTGTGTGACTTTGCTGTGACCTAAAACTGCTTTGAAAATTAAATGAAATTTTGGGAGACACTGGGGAGTGAGAGGGGGAAGGTGCCATGGTACAGACTGGACAGCCAAAAATTAAGTGATAGAGGAAAAAATAATTATAATAAAGTTTTTTATTTAGTATACATTTTTTTTTGTTTTTTTTTTCCATTTTTTGAATGTCCCAATCCTTTAACATTATTTCACTTTTTAGGGTTTTTTTTCTGAGTTTCCATGTATTTTACCTCTTCCATTTAAGTTTATCATTATAAATTCATTTTCCTATTAATTGTACTTTACTATTATATGGGCTTCATATTCAAGGAAGGTTTCGATCACAGAAGGGTTACAATCAGACAGCAAGTGATTATTGCTGGGGGGTGTCTGGGATGGGAGTTTCATGGGAGGAAGTTCATCTGAATATAAATGAAAGATATATAAAATTGTTCAAATGATTGAGGGATCGAGCATGGTCACAGTGGGTAGACAATCATTCAATAAATGAAGTAATACTGAATTCCCAACATGGAGAGTTCTGCAACATACTCCAAGGGGTCAGCAACAGCCCCCCAAGTGCAGGGGCAGTGTTTGGAAAAGGAGGATTTTCCACTGATGTGTTCTTGTTATTGATGACTAGCCTTATGAGTCTTTTCTCTTGTAATTGAAACTTAGCTTACTGTTATAGGGTTCCTAAGGGTTGCCATCTGAAAGCCTCCTTGTTGCTCAAATGTAGCCTCTCTCTAAGTCAAACTCAGCATATAAATGCATTATCTTCCCCCCCCTGCATGGGGCATGACTCCCAGCGATGAGCCTCCCTGGCAATGAAGGATTAATATCAAGTGCCAAATGGCAATATGTCTGGAAAATAACCTTGAATAAAAGGGGGAAAGGTAAAGACAAATGAGTTTATGTGGCTAAGATACTTCAAAGAGAGTTGGGAGGTCAACCCAGAGGTAACGTTATTCACACCGCAGTAGGACCTCATAAGACACCAAAGTGATTATCACCCCACACGGAGAGGCTCCTGAGGGCTCTGGACAAACCCAGGTCCTATATAAGTGGGTAGCTCCAGAGATTATCAGTGGGCTCTTCATTGAAACTATGCACCTGAGAGTGAGAGAAATGGACTCAAATAAGTCCTCCCTGCACATGGTCCATTAGTCCCTTCTATTCAAACCTATATGTGATGCTGGATTTTGTAGGTGTACTTCCAGAGACTGGAGCCTCTGGCATGCCCATGTGCCAGCTGTGCCTGGAATCTTGGTGGAGTTGCAACTCCTACTCTACAGCTCAATGAACTCACCCAAGTCACCTGGTTAGGAGACGAGGATGGACAACAGCCATCCAAGGGAATGGAGAGAACCCGCAGCTGCAGGCGGGATAATCCCATCCATTGTATCCATGGCATATAAGTCCCCTCTCATTTGTAGGTGGAGTGGCCATCACCATCCAAGACTGCTCATGATTGGGGGAAGAGATATGGACTAGATTGACCTTTACTGTATTCTGTTGCAGACATATTGTGATTCAAACAATGGAAGAAATTACAACAGTGAGGTGGAGCCAGTGGCAACTGGACTCTTTCAGGGCAGGGAAGGGAAAAGCGGTTTTAATAAAGGGGCTTTTTCAGGACTTGGGAATTATCATGAGTGACATTATTACAACAGTTATAGGCCATTTTACATCAGCATATAGCATGCAGAACTGTGTGGGAGAGAGAGTGGTCTACAATTGGAACTACGGTCCATGCTTAGTGGCAAAGCCCCAGGATGTGCATATCCATTGCAGGTGATGTGCCACACTAAAGAAAGATGTTTATGTGGTATGTTATGGGAGTTGTGGGAGGTAGGGAACATGGAAAGACCTGAAATTTTTGTGTAACATTTATGTAATCTAAGCATCTTTTAAAATATATATATTTTTAAAATCTACATTAAAAAATAATAATACATTAGATGATCTGGACCTAATAGACATATACAGAACACTATACCGAAATAGAGCAGGATATGCATTCTTCTAAAGTGCAAATGGATCATTCTCCAAGATAGACCACATGTTAGGCCACATAACAACA
Organism: Cabassous unicinctus; assembly: GCA_029593785.1. NCBI lineage: Eukaryota > Metazoa > Chordata > Mammalia > Cingulata > Chlamyphoridae > Cabassous > Cabassous unicinctus. The sequence continues at coordinate 8,805 of JAQZBX010106208.1, forward strand.
CTCAATGAATTCAGAAATAGTGAAATTATACAAAGTAATTTCTGTGTCCACAATGGAATGAAACTGGATATCAGTAATGGCCAGAGAACCAGTTTAGGCCCAGAGATATGGAAATTAAAAAACACACTTAACAAATAGTGAGTTTAGGAGGTAACCACAAAAGAAATCTATTACTTGTAATAAGGGGGCTTTTTCAGGACTTGAGAATCATCCTGAATGACATTGCAATGAGAGATATAGGTCATTTTACCGCATCACATATCATGCAGAACAGTGTGGGAGAGAGCATGGACTACAATGTGAACTAATGTCCAAGCTTAATGGCAAAGGCCCAGGATGCACTTATCAATTGCAATGAATGTGCCACACTAATGAAGGATGTTTATGTGGGAGGGTATGGGAGGTGTGGGGAGTGGGGCATATGGGAATCCTTATATTTTTTGTATTATTTAGGTATTCTAAATATCATAAAAATCAAAAATGAAATAAAATAAAAGATGTCAGTAACTACCTTGAAATGAATTAAAAAGAGAAGACAACATATTGAAACCTATGGGAAGCAGCAAAAGTAGTACTGAGAGGGAAATTCATCACCATAAATGTATATATCAAAGAAGAAGTGCTAAAATCAAAGACATAACTGCACACCTGGAGGATTTAGAAAAAAAAACAAAAAACAAACCCCAAAGGAAGTAGAAAGGAAGAAATAAAAAATTAGAGCAGAACTAAATGAAATTAAAAATAAGAAAGCACTTGAAAAAATAAACAAAACCAAAGGCTGGCTCTTTGAGAAGGTCAGTAAATCACTAGTTAAGCTAACAAAGAAAAAGAGAAGATGTAAATACACAAAATAAGAAATGAGGAAGGGGATCACTGTCCCCACAGAATTAAAGAGTTTCATTAGAGAGTACTTTGAAAAATTATATGCCAACAAGATGGGCAATTTAGAGGAAATGGACAAATTCTTAGAAACACACAAGCAGCGTATGTTGATGAAAGAAGAAATTGGTGAATTCAACAGACCAATCACAATTAAAGAGAAAGAATCAGTCATTAAAAAACTTCCAACTAAGAATTGCCCAGGACCAGATGGCTTCAGAGGTGAATTCTACTAAACATTCCAGAAATAACTAACACCAATCCTGCTTAAAATCTTCCAAATAATAGAAATGGAAGGAACATTCCCTAACTTATTCTATGACACTAATATCACCCTACTATCAAATTCAAAGACACCACAAGAAAGGAAAACTATAGACCAATCTCCCTAATGAACCTAGATGGTAAAATCCTCAGCAAAATACTTGCTAAATATATTCAACAACACATCAAATGAATTATACATCACGACCAAATGGGCTTCATCTCTGGTATGCAAGGATGGTTCAATATAAGCAAAATCAATCAATGTTATACATCACATAAACAAATTGAAAGAAAAATATCACATAATCATTTCTCTTGATGCCAAAAATGCCTTCAACAAAATACAGCACCCTCTTCTGATAAAAACACTACAAATGATAGGGATACATGGAAACTTCCTCAACATGATAAAGGGTATATATGAAAAACTGACAGTGAACATCATATAAAATAGTGAAAGCCTAAAACCTTTCCCTCTAAAATTGGGAACTAGACAAGAATGTCCATTATCACTGCTCCTATTTAACATTGTGTTAGAAGTACTTGCTAAAGAACTTAGGCAAGAAAAATATATAAAAGCAAAGAAAATTGGAAAGGAAGAAGTAAAAACTTCACTATTTGCAGACAACATGATCCTTTACATAGAAAGCCCTGAGAAATCTACAACAAAGTTTCTAGAGCTTATAAATGAGTTCAGTAAAGTCACAGGTTATAAGAACAGTGTGCAAAAATTATTAGCATTTCTATGCACCAATATTGAGTAATCTGAAGAGGAAATCAGGAAAAATGTACCATTTACAAAAACAACTAAAAGCATCAAAA
>JAQZBX010106209.1:0-10771 GCA_029593785.1 Cabassous unicinctus
ATGACCTTGTATCAGGCAATGGTTTCTTAGGTATGACAACAAAAACACAAGCAACTAAAGAAAAAATAGACAAATTGGACTTCAAAATTAAAAACTTTTGTGCTTCAAAGGTCCCTATCAAGAAAGTGAAAAGACAACCCAAGAGCGGAGAAAGTATTTTCAAATCCTATATCTGATAAGGGTCTAGTAATCAGAATACATAAAGAACTATTACAACTCAACAACAGAAAGACAAATAACCCAACTGAGAAATGGGCAAAGGATTTGAACAGACATTTCTACATAGATATACAAATGGTGTATATTCACATGAAAAGATGTTCAACATCATTAGTCATTAGGGAAATGCAAATAAAACAATAACAAGGTGCTTCACACTCACTAGGGTGGCTAGAATCAACAAGTGCTGACAGGCATGTAGAGAAACCTTGTAGACATGCTATGTTAAAGAAGCCACCCACAAAAGCACAACATTGTATGATTCCTTTTATCTGAAATGTCCAGAATAGGCAAATCCACAGAGAGAAAATAGATTAGTGGTTGTCAGGGTCTGGTGGCAGGAGGAAATGGGAAGTGACCGCTAATGGGTACAGAGTTTCTTTTGGGAATGATAAAATGTCCTGGAATTAAGATAGTTGTAATAGCTGCACAACTTTGGAATGATACTAAAAACCTCTTGCTCATACACTAAAAAGATGAATATTATGGTATGTAAATTATGTTTAATTAGAAAAATAAAACTAATCTCTTTTTTGGTTCAAAGTGTGCTACATGCCAAAAGTAAAAATATTAATCCTCTTCTAGTAAGAGTGAATCATTAGTGGGGAGTGGATGTAGCTCAGTGGTTGAGCACCTGCTTCCCATGTACGAGGTCATGTGTTCAATCCCTAGTACCTCCTAAAAAAAAAAAAAAAGTAAATCATTAGTAAGAAAAAGTTCTCCAATATGAAAAAATAAAGTAAAATTTTAAAAAAGAATGAATGAATGAAGGAAAGGAAAGGAAATGTGCCTCGATATTAACAGAGGTTAAGGATGACCCCCTACACACACACACTTCTTGATATCTCTTATTTTTCCATGTTGTACAATGAGCATAAATTACTTTATAAAGATGCTGGCACTTCTCTAACAAGATCTGTCTCAAGTCTTGGTGAAAGGAGTTTGGAAAAAAAAAAAAAACTATAGGTGAGAAAATTTGGATCCTAAGACTCTGGATCCTTTGATGTAAGAATCTCTGGTTCTATGATTTTACAATCCAGAGACCAGATCTTTGTGACTCCTGAGATCCCTGCCCAGCCTGCTAGGTCAGCTGTTGTAACTGCTGTGCTGCATCCTACGCCCAACTCTCTTCCTCCAGGAAGCCTTCCTTCCCTCTCCTACCCAAACCTTACACACAATGTGTCCCTATCACAACACTTCTCACACTTTTGTAATGGTCCGTTTACTATCACCTGCCTCATTGATACAACTTAAATGAGGGTAGAGATCTAATGTTTGTTATTGACACTGGATCCCTGAGGGATAAGCCTGGCACATGGGACACAGTAGGTGCTCAATACATAAATACAGGTTGAATGCTGTTAAATGAATAATCTAAGAGAGAATTAATCATGAGTGAAAGTAAAGTTTAAAAGGATGGTGGTAATGATCATTTTTTCTAGGTGAGTGGACTCCAGGGATTTCTTCTTCTCTCTATACTTCTTTTCACCGTCAAAATCAATAGTTATAGGGATTAGAAAATGCTTCCTAGGGGCAGGGACCCAGTCACCATCAGGCTGAGCCAGGTATGCAATTGATACACCCCAAACGAGCTCTGCTCAGCTTTGACCAGTTATCCCATTTATTCACTCACTCGCACCCCAAACCTTGACATGGCCCCTGCTAATGCCCCACTCTGGGGGCACGAAGATGAACAACTCATGGTCCCTGCTGACCAAAAGACCATGATACAATCAAGTTAGACAAACCTGCCAAAAACAACGGCCACTGTGCTATCAGCTCTGCCCAGGAGCCAGCCACTATGCTAAGCACTTCACACATGCTATTACATTATTTTTATATGTATTATATATATTAAATATTATATTTCAGAGGAGAAACTTGAGATGCAGAGGCCCTAAACTACTTGCCCAAAGTCACATAGCCAGAATCAGAAAACTCATATGGGAGAGAAACCCCATGAATGGAATGCCTGTGAGAAATCATTTAGACACAGCACATGCGTCATTCAACACCGGAAAACTGATCCTGGAGAGGCTCTCCGTGAATGCGAATTCACTATCAGTGAATTGAGAGCACAAGGGTAACAATTCATTCCTTTGTGAGTGGCAGGAAAGTCATGTTAGAGAAGAATGCTGTGAATGCAGTGAATGTGGGAAGACTTTCCGACATTACCCAACTTGCAGTCAACATCAGAAAAATCATCCAGGAAAGAAACCAAGTTCCGTTTGCTGCTCTAGGTGTGTTACGGACATTGACTCATTTACTCCTCCAAGAACTCTACAAGGAGGTACGACTATCATCCCCATTGCTCAGAAGTGGAAACGGAGACACAGAGAGGGTAAGTAACTTGCCCAAGGTAACACAGCTAGTAAGGGGCAAAGCTAGATGTTGTAACCCAGGCCGTCTGGCTCCACAGACCATGTTTCAACCACTCCCTGTCCTGGGAGAGATAGGACTGTGTGGTTAATCTGGGGGATTGGGAAAGGCTTCAAGCAAAGCAGTAGGGAATGAGTAGAGAGGTGCAAAAAAGAGGTGACAGCATTGCAGAAGGAGACCTGGAGCGGGTGCTTGGGAGACGGCAAGCTGGAGTGCATCCCGGGGGCCTGGGAGAAGCACCAGGAGACAAGGCTGGACCAGAGAATGGCCCCCTCACTCCTCACCTAGTTTGGGGCCCTCTGGGCTGGACCCTGGGCTAGGTGCACAGAGGACGCTGTGATGGGGCTCAATGCCAGTCTGAGGGACATGGGCTGTATCCAGAAGGCAGCCACGGGCGTTTGCGGGGAGGAAATGACTGACCAGGACCCCAGCCACGTACCAGTCCCCCACCCCTGCCCCTGAAAGCAGTTGCGGCTCAGGGGTTGGGGTGGGGAGGCCGTGCAGGGGGCGGTTCACCGTCAGGTGCAGCCGCCCTACATTCTGACCCACTTTCCTGGGTGTGAGAACAGCCATCAGGGAGCAGGGAGGCGTGAGGAGCAGGTGGCTGTGGCAGCAAAGAGGCATCTAGGGCCCTTATCACATTCTCCCAGGCAGCAGAGTTATTTATGTACAGGCTTGTCTGCTCTGCCAGAATTAGACAACGCTCCATGGGTCAGAACCCTGCCCGCCTGTTTAGCAGCCGCTAGTGCAGCTGGTTCCCAGGACAGCCCAGGAGGGAGGGAAGAGGGCAGGAAGACAGGAAACATCTCCCCACTGCACAGATTCGGGGAACCAGAAGGAGCCTCAAGGATCACAGCACCACCTCCTTCCTTCCCCACATGGAAAATCAAATCCCAAGTCAGAGAAAAGTCTGGCATGAGAGCCAGGAATCTCAGGATCAGAGAGCTCGGCTAGTGAGCACACAGCTCTCCAGGGACAGGCCGGGGTGGGAACCCCAGGCTCTGGAGCACCTATCTCCTGCTCACAATCCTGCTATGGCTCCCCTGGGCCGTGGCACTACTCCCTGGGCACAGGGTGGTGTCTGGCAGGCCTGAGGGCTGAGGGGCAGTGGATGGGGGGCTGGCGGAGTCCGGCTCCGAGGCTCTGGGCTTCCCAGAGACTTCAAGGCAGACAGCAATTCCTCCTGCTTCCTGCCCACATTCACCCGTTCTTTTTTCTGGCCCTGATTCCTTATTGTGAAGCTTTTCAGGGGGTGAGGAGTGAGAAAGGAGGGGAGACACCAGGTAGCCCCAGACAGAGAGAAGTTCTCTTCAAGGAGCTTGGCACCTCTCTGGTAACCCATGAAACTGGAGATCTGAAAATCAAAGGCAAACAAAAATGTCACTGAGCGGGCTGGCAACGGACTCCCAAACAGCCCACGGCCACACCTATCTGCTCCCCAGCCTTCCTGATCAGAGGCAGGAGGGAGAAGGCTGTCGGAAGAGGGAAGAGCAGGGCCCGTGCCTGAGGCCTGTGTGAGCTTGGGGGACTTTCACTTCCTCTCTGAGGCTCAGTTTCCCTTGTCTGGAAAGCAGAGGTGTTATTCACCCTGTAGACTGGGAATAGACATGTATTTAAAGACAGCAGGGAATCAATAAAGGGAAGCCGAGGTTGTCGATAATATAACTATTATTGTTATTATCATCATCACCCCGCCAGCACTTTGCCCCATGCCCCACCCCACCCCCAGTCTCCAGGGGACAGTTCTTGTCCCTCAGGGGAAAAGGCCTGGGGAGTGGGAAGAGATGGTCATGTTTCCCCTGCCAGAGACAGGGAAGTCAGTTGTCTTGTCTTCCTCCCTGACTCAGATAGAAAGAAATAGTTTATGATGTCCTCTTCCCGGTTTAGAGCTCCACATTCCAGAAGTGTCCAGAGACATACCCTGCTATTCCCTTTCTGGACTACCCTTCCTATCAGTTCTCCCGATTGCAATCCTTCCCAAGGTCCCCTCCTCCACCAAGCCTTCCCTGACTGCTTCATCTTAAAGTGCTCTTCCTCTGGCCCCTGTGAACTCCTGCTCTTCTTCGTCCTCCCTCCTTCTCTCCCTTCCTTCCTTCCTTTCACACATCCACCTTTCCTTCTTCTCACCCTTTTGTGCTTTCCTTTAACTGGATTTTCAAACCTCTGGGCCTGGCACTATTCTTGGACCCGGGAAGTACAGGCGTTCGGACCCTGTTCACTCCACAAATAAAAGGTTTCCCTAAAAAGCAGAGGGGGAGGATGAAATGAGATGTCATGTGCGACATCCTGCCCACCGTCCCCTCTGCAGCCACATGGGGCCTGAGCATTGCCATTCACCCTTGGGCATCCTTGGAACTGAAATGAATGACACACTCCAGAGAGCAGGCACCACACCCTTCAGTCTTCATTTTCCTTGGTACACAGTAGGTGCTTAATAAATATTTTTAATGAACAAAGGAGAGCCATTCCCTGAGCTCAAAGCTGGGGAACAACAGGATCTGGGCCCAGCAGCAAGGCAGAGGGGGACAGCCTCACCCCCCAGGATGTGATGTGGCCGTGCTGGGCCTCAGCAGAAGCCCGTTAGACACGGGGTGGCCTCAGGCACAAAACAGACCCTTACTTTCCAGTCCAGAGTTTATTCAAAGTTGTTTTTTGTTTTTCACCAGCGTGAAGGTATGAACTTTTAGAGGTAAAGAACAGCATATTATATTAAAATATTAGTTCAGAAACATTATTTTTTTCTCATTCTCACATTTCATAAAATATCAGAGCAGACCTAGTGTGGCTACGCAGCTGTGAGCTTCCCGTCAACCACTCTGTGGAGCAAAGCCCGGATGCTGAGGGAGCCCTCCAGGTGAGGGACCTGCACCTAAGGGGCCTAAGGGGTTGTCCCTTTTCTGAGAAAGGATTTGGGGGAAAAATCCCATGCCTTATATATAGCCAGATACGGCGCCTGTATCTGGTGTGCTGGAGTTGACCCGTCCAGGCTCAGGACAGCCAACCGTCACGGTTTCAGAAATGAGCAGGTTGTTAACCACACAGTTACCAGTGTGCCAATGTCGGGAGACACTTGTGGTTGTCAGAGCTGGGGGAAGGGGTGCTACTGGCCCCGAGGGGGTAGAGGCCAGGGACGCTGCTGGCAAGGGCACAGGACACCCCCACAACAGAGTGATCCATCCCAAAATGTTAACAGTGTTGAGGTAAGAAATCCTGATATAAACTCACAGCTAAATAAATTATATTAAAAACAAAGAGAATGCATACTCAAAACACACCACTAATTGTCTTACTACATTTCACTCTTGTGCTCTTAAGGTTACTTATGCCAACTGTACCTGTATGGGGAATAGCCATATAACGGTGTCCCAACTCCATGGCCAACGACGCTGGTGTATGAGGCCTCATACACCTCACACAACATATACATACCACATGCACACAGACACACACCACATATCACATATACGTGAAATCCAAGGTGGGAGAATTTACACCACAGAACTGGGCAAGTTCTACACCCCTCCCCCGCTTTTTTCCTGGAAGACCTGTTGTTAAACATTTACCAGCATGCCAGTGGGTGGACTCAGAAGTAGAGAACGGAAATTCATGAGCTCGGTGGATCCTTCCTGGTTTCCAGCCCAGGCTGATGGCTCAGCACTGACCAGCCACACAGAAGGACCTGACGGTGGTCACATGCACACACAACCCACCCACAAACACCACACATACCACATATATACACAGAGATACCAAACAAACCACACAACAGGCACACCCCAACATCCACATCCACCACAGCCTACATGGCACACACATATCACACACGTTAGCCACACACTCATATACCACACACAGACCACATATGCCTCATACACCTCACACAAAATACACATACCACATGCACACAGACACACACCACATATCACATATACACCACACACATTCATACCCAGATACCACACACCTCACACATACACACAGATACCACACACACACCCCACTTCTGCACATTCACACCACAACCATGACACACCACACACATCATACACACTAGCCACATATTCACACACCTCACACCACATACACACATGCACTCACTTACACACACCATACACACACATCTGCATACCACATAAATGCACATGCATTCCCATAGTTGTCCTCTAGGCAGCAGAGGAGTAAACTGAATAATGAGAAAAATAAACCAAAAAATACCAATCTGTCTGGCCACGTTCTTTGACATCTGAGCACCTTTCCTCCCTCCTCATCCTCAGTGGTCCACACACCCCACACACATCTCCATATCCAGGTTACCAAGGCAAAGCTTTCGATAATCCCCACGGAGCACCAAATCCAGGGACCCTACTTCTGTGCCCATTCTCCTTGGCCAGTGGAGACCCTGGCCAAGTGAGCCCCCATCCCTGCCGTGCCCAGCTCTCTCTAGGTTCCAGAGCTGAGCCCAGCTGGCTGCGTCCTCCAGGGCCTGGCCCATGACAAGCAGTTCCCTGGGGGACTCCAGCCACCTGACCATTTCAGCTGCCACCAAACACAGTCTTCCACCTCTAGCCAAACCCTCTGAGATCCCCACACCCACCAGCGTTGGGACATCTCTACCCGGTGTCCGCCAACTCCCCAGAGGTCAAGTCCCAAATGGACTCCCTCCCCCACATCTTTTCCTCCCCTAGGCTCTCTGTCCCCGCCCAGCCCAGAGGCCAGAACACAGGAAGGGCTCAATGTAAAGCTGATGGATGAATGAATAAATGATGTAAATCCCCTAAAAACAAAACAAACGACAACAACAAAAACCGTGAGGCAGATAGGAAATCTTACCCCATTTTACAGATGAGCCCTGAGTTTCAGCAAAGTTAAGGGATGAGCCCAGGAGCAGCGGCTGATGGAATGGAGGGAGGCCCCAGGGCTGGGGGCCCCAGGCAGCAGCAGCCCGGCCAGGGCAGGCCCTGCAGGATCAGCTCCCCCCAGCGAGTGAGGGGGTTAGCGACAAAGAAAAGGAAAAGGCGTTCCTGATACGCGTCCTGTTTCCTCTCCTCCTGTGGGCTTCTCTGGCCTCGGTGGGCGGATGTCTTCAGGCTGGCAGCACTCGGCCTGTGCGAGGACAGGCGGATGGCAAGGGTCTCCCTGGACCCCTTGCCACTCCAGCAGTCTGGCGTGCACGGAGGCTGGGGCGCACTGAGTGAAACCTCAAGTTCCACATCCCCTTCCCGGCTCCACCCTTTAATCCCCAGCGGATACTGGTCACAGCCAGGCATCTCCTGTACATGAGAGTATCCCATAAAGGCACCTCCCCAAAACAAAAAAATAAAAAATATATATATATAAAACAAAGGCGCCTCCACCGGGAAGCCTTCCGTGCTGTCCTCACTTGCTACAGGGGCCCTTCTACAGTCTTTCCTTTTCCCTCCCCCGGCCCCGCAGAAGCCAAGTCTGTAACTCTTCCCAGCAATCTCTGGCTACTTCCTGGGAACCACGTGGGGGCGGGGGTCCCCACAGCCAAAGGCCATCAGATGGGACTTCTTTTTTTTATTTTTTTGAGGTATGCAGGAAGCTGGAGCTCAACCACTGAGCCACATTGGCTCCCCTGAGTTGATTTTTCCCTTTGTTTTGTTATTTGTTTTTGTTGTTAGGAGGCACCTGGGACGGAACCCGGGACCTCCCATGTGGGAAGCAGGCGCTCAACTGCTTTAGCTACATCCTCTCCCAAGATGGGACTTCTTGAATGAGAGGACAAGCTGAGCTTCCCCCTTCAGGGGGCCTCCCTAAGAGCAGAGGGTATGTCTCCTCTATCAAATAGGAGTCTTTCTGAGGGAAATGTCCATGACTACAACTCCCTCATCAGACAGGAGGCTCCTACAGGACAAAGGTCATGCCTCCTTTCTCAGACCAGGAGTTGAGAAGGACAAGAGAGCTATGTCCCCTCCATTAGATAGACAGTCCCAGGAAAAAAAGATCCATGTTCCTTCCCTCCTGTCTCTCTCCTGGAAGGCAGGGCGATGCCTCCTCCATCAGACTAGGAGTCTCCAGAGTAAACGGTCTCTCTCTGCTGCCCCCACAGTAGCCCCCAGGACAGATTTCAGCTTAGTCTAAGATACAGAGAAGGGCTTCCCTCTGGGGCAGAACTGGGGAGAGCATGCCCACATCCTCCCTTGAACTTGGCACAGAGTTCCCTGGCAACTTCCCATTCACCCCGCAACTGAGCTGAAGCTGCTGTGCCATACTTAAGGCAGCAGCCATGTGTCTGGGCAGAGTGGCCAACCATCCCTGCCAGGGCCATGGACTTCTTGAGAGATGGTAATGGGAGCAGCTGGGGGATCCCTGCTAAGAGGATACTCAGGACCGGCTATCACCCAGCTCTGGCCTGGATGTGTCCAGATGCATGCCCTGGGTGGGTCTCTCTAATCCTGGTTCTGGAACTAACTGGGCAAATCTCTTCCCTCTATAGCCACCAATAGCCTCCTCCTGCCATCCACCCCACCCCCGCCAATCTCCAAATTTCCCTCGGCGCCCACTCCTGGCTGAAGAGACAGAAGGCATCAGGGAGGGGGACAGTGGGAACTTTCCTGGGTCCCACCTCAAGGACAGCACTGGCCTCCCCTGGGTGCCCAGACTTGAGCCGGGTCCAAGCAGCCTCCACAATCATCTTGCCTGCATGTGCCAGCTCCAGGGAGCTGCTATTAGTTAGCATCGATCCACAAAGTGCTTTGACGACACTTTTTATGAGCTCAGCCTCACCCAGGCCTGGGAGCTAGGAGCCAGAAGCAGAAACTGAGGCCCGGAAGCACAGGCCACTAAGCAGAAGGAGAGAGCAGCTGAGCCAGCTTTTGAAATCAGAGCCCAAGACCAAGGCCCAAACAAGTGAACGAGTGAATGAAAAAGCAATTTACTGAATTTGGGTAACTTGATCTGGGTATAATTTTAAATTTTTAAATTAAAAAATAATAATTAATATTATGCAGCTGTAAGAAGAAATGAAGTCGTAAAGCATATGACAACATGGATGAACCTGGAGGACATTATGTTGAGCGAAGCAAGCCAGACACAAAAGGACAAATACTGTATGAATGTGTTACTGTGAACCAAATATATTGTGTAACATATTGTTTGATTTAAAAAAATTATATGTAACCATTACATTTAATTGAGAAATGTATATATTTATTCATCTGTGTTTACTTTTTAGTTTTTAATTGTTTATATTTTCAATTATTTAATGTACAAAATAAAGTAAAAAAAATAAAATAAAATAATAGGGAGCAGATGTGGCTCAAGCTGTTGAGCGCCTGCTTCCCACATGGGAGGCCCTGGGTTTGGTTCCCGGTGCCTCCTAAAGACAAAAAAACAAACAACAAGCAAACAAACAAAGGGACCAACTGGGGGGCGGGGGGATGTGGCTCAGTGGTTGGGCACTGGCTTCCCACATACAAGGTCCTGGGTTCAATCCCTGGTCCTGGTACCACCCGCCCCAAATAATAAGAATACAACTAACATTTATTAAGTGCTTACTACAAGCAGGCACTACTCTAAACACTGTGTTAACTAACCATTTCACACTCCCAAGAATACCATGAGGTAGATACTCTCATTATCCCCCCTTTACATAAGAGGAAACTGAGAAACAAATAGGTTAAGAAATTTGCCCAGAGTCAGAGCAGGAAATAAGAAATGCAAGCAGCTCAAGCCATCTGCTTGATAAATCAAGAAGCAAAAACATTATAACAATGCTTCTGAATTTTAGAAGAATTAGGTACTTTTGAAAGATACAATTTATCCTAAATGTGTTCCAAACCAAATACATTAATTATTGGATATACTGTGGTGTATTTTAGGATGTAAGGGACTGTACAAAAGAGTAGTATTAAAATGTAAAACACATGTTTATCTGTGTTTTACATAATTATCCTTCTTTGGAAACTTGGACCAAATAGTTTCATTAAAATTTAAAAAACAACAAAAAAGAAAAAAGCATAATTATTTTTAGGTTTGCCATTTATTTATCAAATGCTAAGTACTTTACATATTTATCATGTTTAATCGTCAGGACAACCCAAGGGGGAAAAAAAAACTGGGGCCCAGAGAGGTGAAGTGGCAAGCTCATGGTAACCCAGCTTGTAGGAGGCAATGCTGGTCTGTCTGTCTCCAAAGCCTGTGCTCCTTCCCC
>JAQZBX010106210.1:0-10771 GCA_029593785.1 Cabassous unicinctus
GCTCATGGAATCACAAAATTATATATTACATATTTGATGAACTTTTGGAAATACCATTCTTTTCTTCATCAGAAAATCAGTGATATTGAGAAAAGCTAATTTGGAGTTTAAAAAGACAGCATCTATTCATTTCACAATTGATGATCATTGGGATTAAGCCAAATGAGGGACTAATGGAGATGTTCTATGTCAATGCCACTTCAGTAGGGTGTCCTTACTATTTGCAAAATCATCATGAGAAAGTTTTATTTCTCAATATTGAAATTATTTTTTTGGTTATTATGTGTACTTTAAATAATATAAGTAAAAGTGGAAGAATAATAATTTACAAAAGTGATTTTATGATGACTCTTTTTGCTGTATTTTTATTTATGAGATTTCAATACATCCTTACAAAACAATTTTATTCACATACCAAACAATTCATCCAAGTGTAGAATCAATTGTTCTCAGTAAATCGTATAGCTGTGTACCATCACATAATTTTAGAACCTTTTCATTACTCTGGTTTACTGAGTTCTTCTATTTCTTCTATTGTCAGAATATATTGTTTGTTATTATCTAGGAAATTATCCATTTCATCTAGGTTTTCTAATTTGTTGGCATAGAGTTGTTCATAGCTCTTCTCATGAACTTTTTTGTTTTTGTTGGGTCAGTAGTAGTAAAACCCCTCTCATTTATGATTTAATTTATTTGCATGTCCTCTGTTTTCTTTTTCATTTTATCTAAGGATTTTTTTCAATTTTATTCTTTCTCTCATTGAACCAGCTTTTGGTTTTGTTGATAATCTGTAATGTTTTGTATTCTCAACTTCATTTATTTCTGCTCTAATCTTTATTACTTTTCTCCTCCTGCATTGTGTTTAGTGTGCTGTTCTCTTTCTACTTCCTCCAGGTATGCAGTTAGGTGTTCAATTTACATCTTTCATTTTTTTAATGTAGGCATTTAGGGCTATAAACTTCCATTTGTTTCATCCCATAACTTTTGATATGCAGTGTGATTGTTTTAATTTGTATCAAGATATGTACTGATATCTCTTGTAATTTTTTCTTTGTCCCATTTATTATTTATGAGTGTGTTGTTTAATGTCTGTTTATTTGTGAATTTTCCAGTTCTCAACCTATTATTGAATTCCAGCTTCATTCCATCATGATCACAGAAAGTGCTTTGTATAATTTCCATCTTTTAAAATTTATTGAGAGCTGTTTTGTGGCAAAACATGTGGCCTATACTTGAGAATGTCACATGAGAAGTTGAGAAGAATATAGCTCATTTTTTGTGTGTGTGATGTTCTATCTATTGATGAGGTTGGCGTATTGAAGTATCCATCCATTAATGTAGAGACATCAATTTCTGCCTTCAGTTTTGTCTGTGTTTACCTCATGTATTTTTGGGCACTTTGGTTAGGTGCATAAATATTTATGATTATATGTCTTCATGGTGGAGTGCCTCTTTTATTAATATTTAAGTTTTTCTTTGTCTCTTGTATCAGTTTTGCATTTAAAGTTTATTTTATCTACTATTAGTATAGCTACTCCTGCTCTTTCTCTGTTTACTATTTGCATGTAATATGTTTTTCCAACCTCTCAGTTTTAACCAATTTGCATCTGGGTCTAAGGTGATTCTCTTATGGACAGCAATTAGATGGCTCATATTTATTCATTTTTATCCAATCTGTCATTCTCTGTATTTTGATTGGTGATTTTAATCCATTAACATTCTATGTTAGTACTGTAACAGAAGAACATACTTCAACCATTTTAATCTTTGGCTTTCGTTTGTCAAACATTATTTTCATTTCTTTTTTTACCCTTTTACTTACTCTTACTGATAATCTTCATTTCTACATTCTCCTCCAAGCCTCTGCCCCTTGTCTTTTCCTTTCAGCCTGCAGAAGTCCCTTTAGTATTTCTTTTAGGGAAGAACTGTTTTAAGTGAATTGTATCAGTTTCTGTTTATTGGTGAATATTTTTAACTTACTCTCATTTTTCAAGAAAAGTTTTACCTGATAAAGAACTCTTGCTTGGCATTTTTTATTTTCAATATCTTAAATATATCATACCACTACTTTCTTGACTCCATGTTTTCTCATGTGAATTAATCACTTAGTCTTCTTGAGTCCCTTGTATGTGATAAATCACTTTTCTCTTGTTGTTTTCTGAGTTCTTTCTTTATAATTGTTATTTGACATTCTGATATGTGTGTGTCCAAGAGTAGGCCTATTCATATTAATTCTGTGTGGATTATGTTGCACTACTTGGAAATGTCTTTCATAAGAATTGGAAAATTTTTAGCCATTATTTTCCCAAATATTCTTTCTGCCCTCTTCTCCTTGTGGGACACCTATGATACATATGATAGTGCACATTATACTTTCATTCAATTTCTTGAGACCATGCTGAATTTTATCTTTCTCTATCTGTTCTTCTGTGTGTTCAGTTTCAGAAGTCCTGTCTTCTACTTCCTGATCCTTTCTTCAGCCAGTTCAAATCAATTTTTGCATGAAAAAACTGTGTTTTTTATTCATACATTCTGTTAGTTTTATTTACAGGCTTTCAAATTCTTCTTTATGCTCAAGCATTTTCTTCTTAATATCCTTTATCTTTTTAGCCATAGTTCCTTCATCTCTTTGAATTGATTTGGGAGATTTGTTTGAACGTCATTGATTAGTTATTTAAAATGTGTTGTCTTGTTTGAAGTTGTAATTTTTAATTTTGATTGGGTCATATCTTTCTATTTCTTAGTATGACTTGTAATTTTTGTTGTTGTCTTGCATCTGTTTTTCTTGATGAGATTACTCTGTGGGTAATCTCTCTCTTGCCTAGCATTTCCTCATTGATTGGGTTTCTGTTAAAGCTCTTCTTTGACACTTGGTTCAACTAATTCTAAAACTTTAGAGTAACTCATGTTTAATAGATCAGGTTTTTTCCCAGCTGTCTTCTCTGATTCTTGCCCTGGATATATGGTTCATTTTTTGAGATTCACTATTTGTCTAATTGTTTCACCCCAGGAGAAAACATCCTTTCCCCTGTTCTTCCTCTGTGACTCCTGAGCTGTTCTATTTCCTTTTGATATGCTTCTATACATCTTTAACACTCCCTTCATTGTCTGTAGCTATTTTTATCTGGAAGTCTAATCATTGGAGTAGGGTACACCTGGAGAGGACTCTTCTAAGCTGGTTTATTGAAGTTGAAGCAGGGCCAGGGATCCATGAAAGTGATGCATGTAAGTTCTCAAGTTCCTTGGGTGGGAGATACAGAAAAACACAAACTTCTCTATGTTGTCTCCCAGAATATGTGATTTCCTGGCCTGTCCAGTACATGGCACTTTTCTATGAACTGTTCCTCACATCTGTAAGGTG
This sequence comes from Cabassous unicinctus, assembly GCA_029593785.1. Taxonomy (NCBI): domain Eukaryota; kingdom Metazoa; phylum Chordata; class Mammalia; order Cingulata; family Chlamyphoridae; genus Cabassous; species Cabassous unicinctus. Next base: position 3,362 of record JAQZBX010106210.1, read on the forward strand.
ATGTATTAGTCTGCCAAAGGGGTGTTAATGCAAAGTGCCAGAAATCTGTTGGATTTTATAAAGGGCATTTAATTCCTTTCTGGGCTTTCTCTCTCTCAGTTACAGGCTGGCACAGGGCTTTTCTCTTAGGACTTCTCTCTCCTGGCATAGGGCTCATTTCTTTCCAGGTATTCTATACCATTCTCAGTTCTCTTCCCAAGGTCAGCGGTAAGCTATCAGGCAAAAGGTCCATCTTTCCCCAGGGCTTTAGCCATTTGAGTCTTCTCCTTTCTGTCACATGACAGTATCATAAATGACAAAATTCTCTCCTCTGTGTGTCTTTTTGAGTACATGTCCATTTATATCAGCCCCTCAAGGGGTGAGGACTAAACCTGAGTTATGCCTTACTAATGTGGTCAAATCAAAATCCTTAAATTGATTTTATCAATAAACTTAATCAAAATCCCCTCACTGAATCGAATACAATCAAAGGGTCACATCCTGAAGAATAGATTAATTTACAAACAAAATCTTTCTCTTTTTGGGGATTCATGAGCATAATCTCAAACTGTCACACTCCACCTTCTTAATTCTAAAAAGATACTGCTATATTCCAAAAAATACCTTAAAACATTTCAGCAGCAATGCTAATTACAAAATCAAATCACAATCAATTATAGAAATACAGTTCATCTTGGGGCAAAGTACTCACTAGCTCTAGACCTGTGAAACTTACAAAACAAGTTCTCTTCTTTCAATATACAGAGGTATAGACATAGGGTAAATATTTGCATTAATACAAGGAGAATTTGGGAGGGAAACATGCATCACAAGTCCCCAACAATTCTGAAAATCTGTGGCGCATTCTCCATAAATTTCAAAGCCTGACAGTCATTCTTAAGATGATGGTTACTTTTCTTACATGGTGTCTCATGGAGACACCTCATGGGGACCCACTCTTTTCACAGGCTTGCCCTAATGGCCATTTTCTTGGTGCCACTCTCATTAAGCTCCAGATCTCACCCTCCAAGAACACTAGGATTTTGGCCTCACATTCCCCAATCTCTGGTGTACAGTCTCAATACCCTTAGTACAGGAGGTGGTGGCAACATCCTCCCTAATATTTGGCATACAGGCCCAACCTCCTCAGAACTTTGAGGTGGTTACCTGGCCTTCCTTAATCTATGGGGAACAGACCCACTCATCTCAAAGCACAGGGCTGGTGACATCACTCTCCCCAACCTATGGGGAAGAGACCTTCCCCTTCAGAGAAGTGCAGTGGTGACCTAATTCTCTCTAACCACTGGGGAATCTGCACCACTCTGTAGCCTGGGACAGTCAAACTTTCCCTGAACAGTGGGCTGGAACTGCCACCCACTTCAAATGCTGGGGCAAACTCACCATCTCTATACACATGGGTGGTGTCCCTCTCTTGCCCAAGGAGATGTATTAATTCCAGACCTTAGCTTCCATAATTTTCCTCTTAAAGCTGTTTTTCCTTCCATCTCTCCCCTCCATATCCCTTTAGTCCAAGCTGCAGTGTTTTTGTTCATACTGATCTCACAAAAGTTTGTCAGTTAAGCATGCAGGAAACAGGGTTTCAAGCCATCAGACAGGAAGACTTTCCACAAGTTTTTCCTGGATAACTGCATTTTCAATCCTGACTTAAAAGTTCCAAGGTTAGTTAATTCCTCAAATGGGACACTATTGTCTGGGGGCTTGATTTCCAAATGCTTGGAAATTCTGGAATCAGTCTCTGATTTCTTTGTATCCAAAAATTCAGTTTTCAGCTTATCTCTTTCCTCTCACATTTTGCTATAAGCTGCAAGGAGAAACCAGGCTGCATGCTCAGAATTTGCTTTGAAAAGCACTTCAGTAAAGTATCCAACTTCATAATTTTCAAATTCTACCTTCTATGTAACTTCAGACATCAATTTTGCTCAGTTCTCTGCAACTTTAAAACATGGATCCATTTTTCAATATTGATCATTTCCTTATAAGGCCTTATCAGAAATAACTTTAGGCTCCATATTCCTACCAACACTTTCTTCAAAGCAATCTAGGCCTTTCCATTAATCATCTCACAATTCCTCCAAAACATATCCCTTACCCATTTATAAAACCATTCCTGCATTTTTGATATTTACATCAGACTTTACCCCACTCCCAGTACCAAATTCTTTATTAGTCTGCTAAAAGGGTATTTATGCAAAGTACCAGAAATCTGTTGGGTTTTATAAAGTGTATATATTTGTGGTAAAAGCTTACAGTTACAAGGCCATAAACAATACAACTCAAAATTGCTTTCTCACCAAAGTCAGTTGTCATGTGTTGAAAAAATATGGTTGCTGATCTCTGCGAGGTTCAGGTTTCTCCCTTCTGAGTTTCCTCTCTCTCAGTTGCAGTCTGGCATAGGGTTTGTCTTTCAGGGCTTCCTCTCTCTCCTGGCATAGGGCTCACTTCTTTCTGAACCTTCTATATCATTCTTAGTTCTCTTTCCAAGGTCAGCTGTAATCTAGCAGACAAATGGCCCATCTCTCCCAGGTCCTTAGCCATTTGAACCTTCTTCTTTCTGTCATATGACAGGATCAAATATGACAAACTTCTCTCCTCTGTGTGTCTTCCTGAGTGAGTGTCCATTTACATCTACCTGCCAAGTTGGTGGTGACTCAAACTGAGACACATCTTACTGATGTGATCAAATCAAAAGCTCTCAACTAATTTTATGAAGTAAATTTAATCAGTGGCCCCTCACTGAATTTAATAAAATCAAATGTGTCACACCCAGAGGAATAGATAAGTTTATAAACATAATCTTTATCCTTCTGGGATTCACAAGCATATTCTCAAACTGTCACAGATGGTACTGTCTTTATTTTCAACTCACTCCACTCTTATTGTGGTATGTTTGCAACACAGCCTGCTAGCTGCTTTTGGGCTGGGTAGGCCGAAACTAATGCTCAGCTCACAGACCCAGGGATCTGAATTCTCTATTCAAAAGCTTCAGCTGCTCTATTTCCTGACCCCTTCTTTTCTTGGGAAAGATTCTCCCTTCAGCAAAATTTTCCTCACCACAGTGAGAAGTTACCATGTCTGTAAATCTGTCCCTCTTCCTCTCCTGCATTGGGTGAAGCTGAAACAGAGACCGTGGGCTGCTTTCTGTCCTGGGTGAAGCTGGAACTCAGTACTCTGAATGTGCTCTGCAAAAGCCATAGTGAGTGCCTGGCTGTACCTGACTCTTCTCTTGGGGGAGAGCTGCATTTCAGCAAACCTGTGAAGTTACTGTGTCTTAAATGAGCCTCACTTTCTCCACTGCTGGGGGTGAGGTTGTGACAGTGGCCCCTGGCTGCTTTCTGTACATCTTTTTATTATTTTCTTATTTCATAAAGATATCATATAGTTGGGACTTACTTTTTAAATATATTTTTTATTTATTTTAAAAAAGATACTTAGATTACATAAAATGCTACATAGAAAAATTATGACTTTCCCATATATCCCAATCCCCAGACCTCCCCAAATCCCCACATTAACAACTTCTTTCATTAATGCAGTACATTCATTGCACTTGATGAACACATTTTGGAGCATTGCCACTAAGCATGGATTACAGTTTACATTGTAGTTTACACTCTCACCCGCTCAAATCTGTAGGTTATGGCAGGATATATAGTGGCCTGTATCTGTCATTGCAATGTCATTCACATCAATTCCAAGTCCAGAAAGTGTCCCAATATTACACCTGTTTTTCTCTTTCCTTGACTTCAGCACCTCCAGTAGGCACTGTCTCTACATCAATGATATAATTTCTTCCATTGCTAGAATCACAAGTCTATAGTAGAATACCAGTAAGTCCACTCTAGTCTTTTATTCCCCAATCCTGAGGATTCTGGGATGGTGATGCCCAATCCACCTCTAAATGAGAGGGGACTTCAATCCCATATGGTCGATGGATGGGACTCTCTTGCTTGCAGCTGTAGACCCTCTCAGTTCCTTGGTGTGGTTGTTGTCCATCCTCAACTCCTTGTTAGTTGTCCTAGGTGAGTCAAATGAACTGGGGAGTAGATTTTGTCACTCTTCTGGGCTCAGGGCCCAGCTGGCACATGGACAGCCCAGAGATTCATGTCTCTTGGGCATACACCTACCAACTCCAGCACCAACTATAGGTTCAAATAAAAGGGACAGAAGAGGCATGTATAGAGAAGTCACATCTGAGTCCAATTCTGTCACCCTCAGGAGCACAATTTCCAAAGTAGGGCCTGCTGGCAAGGCACCAAACTCTGCATCTCTCTGCCATGACCATAGGACCTGGGTGTCTCTGGAGCCCTAAGAAGCCCCACTGTTTGAGGTAGTATCTACTTTGGCCATCTATGAGATCCTGCTGAGATGTGCATAAGCATTAGCTCTTTGATGACCTCCTGACTCACTTTGAAGTCTCTTAGTCATATAAACTCATTTGTCTTGACCTTTTCCAGTTTTTATTAAAAAACTTTTTCTAGTTGTATCACCAGCTGGTGCTTTGGTAGTAATCCTTTGGTGCCAGAGAGGCTCATCCCTCGGAGTGATATCACTCGCTGGGGGGAAAGTAATGCATTTATATGCTGTGTTTGGCTTAGAGAGAGACCACGTTTGAGCAGCAAGGAGGCTCTCAGGAGGTAACTCTTAGGCTCCCTACAACACAAGGCTAAGTTGCAAATTCCAAAGCAAAAGGCTCATAAGCATAGTCATCAATATCAAGGGCCCATCAGTGGACCATCCTTAAGTAGTCATTGACCCTCTACTTGGGGAATTGTTGCTGTTCCATTAGAGAATGTGGCAGGGCTTCCCAGGAGGGGGATTCAATAATCATTCAGTTTTTGTGTGAATCTCTACCCACTGTGGCAATGCCCCATGAACATTTGAACATATATCCAGGCGAACTTCCTCCCATGTATCCCCCATCACTGACACCTCACACAATTGGTCATCCCCTGCCATCGTTGTAACCCTTCTGTGATCCAAAACCTCTTCAAATATGAAGCCAAGAATGTGGCCAAATTCAATTAATAGGGAAATGAAATAATATTGATAGGTTTAAACATAAGAAATAAAATACCTAATAATTTAGAGAAACTAAAACTAAAATAAAGTAAAAAAATTAGAATATTTAAAAAAATGAAAAAATTAAAATAAAAATTTTTAATGTTTTGCCTTCATCACTGTGATATCTGTTGTCTTGTGTGTACTGTGGCATTTTCTCCCATTTCTCCCCCAGTGTCTTACTTTTTTTCATTTTGTCTTCAAAGAGGTTTTAGGTCAGAGTTAAGCCACATATAGAATATAGGGGACTCCCATATACCTAACATATCCCCCCTTTTCCCCTTCCCTTTTAATAACCTTTTTACATATGGATGGTACACTTTTTACAGCTGATGTACAAATATTGAAACATACCTACTAACTATGGTCAATGGTTTACATTATGGTTTACATTTTAGACCATAAACTTTTATAATTTTTTAATGAAATTTAACATGGCCTGTATCCATCATTGCAAGATCATGCAAAACACTTCCTTTGCCACCTAAATACCCCTTCTTCCATGTATTATATTCCTCCCTCCCCCTCCCCTTAGGACCCATGGCGACAACCAGGTTTCATTCCTTGAAGGACAAGATTCATAGATATTTCCTACAATGCTGAGGGCTTCACACACTAGTTTGTCTTCCACTATTAGGAAATGCCCATGTTCTCAAGAGACACCCTCCCCTCTGAGAACATATTGGGCCTCCCCAGGATGAAAGTCCAACTCCTTCCCACTCATTATGTGGGTCTCCCCCCCACTGATACAGCACACTATGACAAAATGATAACACACATACATTCTCTAGAAGACTGCCCCAGCTGTGCCCTGTCCCGAATGCCCTCCTTTCAACACCATGAATCAGTAACCCTTCCTTGTCATAATGCTCAAATAATTTTCTCAACATTGTAGTTTCACCCACATACCCACCAATCCCCAGTGTTTACCTGCTCCCTCTGCCAACCCTCCCCCCAGTTCAATGGGCTAACCAACCCAGCCTCAGGACCCTTTCAAATTTGCACCACCCAACTCAGTAGTATCCCTCCACTCCTGTCATATCCCTTCAGTACACAACAACTCACTTCCACCTTATTATAGATTTTGCCAATATGGGCGTTGCCTCACAACTTTATTTTCCCTATTTCCTGTAAACCTATCTTCCAGTGTCTAGCTCTCTGAGTCACCTCAATTTGCTTAATTCATATCAGAGAAGTCATGTAATATTTGTCCTTGAATGCCTGGCTTGCTTCACTCAACATAAGGGCTTCAAGATTCATTCATGTTATCCCCTGTGTCAGTTCTTTATTCCTTTTTACAGCTGAGTAATATTCCAATGTATGTATATACAATTAACATTGTATGTATATACAACATTTTGTTTATCCATTCATCTGTTGATGGGCATTGGGTTGATTCCAACTTTTGGGAATAGTGAATACTGCTGCTATGAATATTGGTGTGCATATATTTGTTTATGTCTTTGTTTTCAGTTCTTCTGAGTATATACCCAGCAGTGGAATTGCTTGGTCATATGGCAGATCTATAGCTAGTTTTTTGAGGAACCACCAGGCTGTCCTCCACAATGGCTGGACCATTCTACATTCCCACCAGTAGATGAGGGTTCTGATTCCTCCACCTCCTCTCCAATACTTGTAGTCCTCTGTTTGTTTAATGACCAACAGTTTAATGGATGTAAGATGATATCTCATTGTAGTTTTGATTTGCATTTCCCTAATACCTAGTGGTGTTGAGCATCTTTTCATGTGCTTTTTAGCCATTTGTATTTCTTGTTTGAATAAGTGTCTGTTCAAATCACATGACTATTTTTAAATGGGTTGTTTGTCTTTTTATTTTTGAGATATAGGATTTCTTTATATATTCTGGATATTAGGTTCCTATCAGATATACGGTTACCAAATATTTTCTCCCATTGGCTATGCTGTCTTTTCAGTTTTTGGAACAAACTCCTTTGACATGCAAAAGGTTTTAATTTTGAGGAGGCCCCATTTTTCTATTTTTTCTTTCACTGCTTGTGCTTTGGGTGTGAAGTTCATGAAGCCATTTCCTAATACAAGTTCCTGAAAATGCTTCCCTACATTATCTTCCAAGGCTTTATGGGCTTAGCTCTTATATTTAAATCTTTGATCCATCTTGACTTGATTTTGATATAAGGTGTGAGGTGGTGTTCCTCTCTCATTCTTTTGGGTATAGATACCCCAGTTCTCGAAACACCATTTGTTGAAGAGGCGATTTTCTTACAGTTGAGGGGGCTTGGTGGCCTTGTCAAATATCAGATGACTGTATATGTGTGGATCTATATCAGAACTCTCAATTTGGTTCCATTGGTCAATATGTGTATCCTTGTGCCA
>JAQZBX010106211.1:0-10771 GCA_029593785.1 Cabassous unicinctus
AACTGGATACAGAGCTAAAATCTAGTCTCCATGGTTACAACGGCCTCTTGCTACCTACGAGGCTGACTAGACCTTGGACCTTGGGTACATAAAACCCCCACATCTTCAGGATTGTGCTTGCCAGTAACAATACTAAAGCAGCAGGAAGATGGCCTCCACCTCACTTCTACCTCCCAAAGCTTACGAGGGGCGGAACCTAATTTATATTCAGAGACAAAGATGGGGAATGTATTTCGCTTTCTAACCCCTGTGGTACAGGAGACACAGGAGGTTGAAATGCACACCATTTACCAGTTGACCATACCAACCAAACTGGTATAGGAGGAATAGCTGGCAGAAGTAGACGCTTACTGTAGCAACAGCAGCAGCAACAGGAAAATGCCAATGACTTTGAACTGTCTTTGTACTCATGAAACTGCTCAGGTCTATGACAGTAACCTGAGTTTCACACGATGATGTATATTTCCATCATTTAAGCTTTATGGGCCTCAAGTTTACTCATTGAAAAAATGAAAGGGTTAGGCTAGACTTCCATTACTTTAGAAATAGTCAAACTCGCTGATTAATTATTGAGGTAAGAACAACATATTTGTGTAAAGAACAGTGTGAATATTTTGATCTAAAGCAAATGAAATTTTCATGTTTTTAAGAATATATAGGCTCTTTAGACTAATAATGGAAACCAATTTTAGCCAACAGATAAAAATGTTCACCATCAGTATACTGAATTACTGCTTATATTTCGCACATCAAGTGTTTATGTGTTGTATGTAAATGGTTGCTTCTAGAGGGATTGAAAAGAGACTCTCTCCCCAATAATCTTGTTTATACAATTAATTTGTTAAACAGACCTTTTCGTTATAGAGAATAAAGAAGTACACGTCAGCTCAACCACAAAGTCAGTGTTACTGGGTATAGTCATTAAGGAAGTTTCATTGTGATTATTAGATGTGGCAGCAGCTACAGTGATCATTTAAGAAAATACTTTGAGATCACTGTAACCGACAACCTTCTTCTTGTATTGCCTCCGAGTAGTCTAGTGATTAATGGGTTATGTGAACAAATCTGTGCCTTGCCTCTTAAGCAGGCAGTGTGGCATAGTGAATGGATCTGATTGGCTTCAAGGGCTAACTTGCCCTACTACCCACCAACTCTCTGACCTCGGGCAGTTATCTTTAAGTGCAATTCAGACCTTGACCAGTTATCTTTAAATGTCATTTTATTTTCCATTTAGAACAAACTGCACACAAACCCAAAACTGGAAGCAGCCAGAAGATAAATAGCATGCATTTGGCCACAGATCAAAAGTTGCAATAAAGCCTCAGCATCCCTGATATAAGGATGTCAAGACCCAGAAGACCCAAACTCTGAAAATCCTGGTATATAATTTGATCGTTAAGAAAATCTCACAGTCGGATCCCCTTGTGCACCTGAGCCTTGGCCTGCCCACCTAGCCCATGTGGTGTCTTTGTCTTGGGCATATGGGCTGCATTCCTTTTGTCTCCTGCTGCTTCTGCTAGGTTTATGCCTCTCGTAACTACGTCCCCTGTCATTGTGTCACACAGCCTTGACAATCTTACAGGAGCTCAATTACTGTGAAATCGGGATTTTTAAGCTCTGGGAGTTTTGGCATTCGCTCCATCATTATGTCATAAGTGGGAAGCCACAATAGGAGAGATAGAATCTACTTCTATTTCTGGTACCCACACACAATTCAATCTCAGTGAGCAGCAGGAGCTGTTGTCTTTGCGGCTGTACCATCTGGGTTTTTGTCTGTTTAACACCCAGGGGTTTGTGCTCTGCATTTCTAACATACTTGCCCTAGCACCCAGGATAGGGTGGTTTTGAAAGTGGCAAGGTGAGAACCAAGACATTAAGGCTGAAGAGCTCCCATCAGTGGGGTCAACATTTGCTGGGAATAGTCCCCCAGGCAATATGAATTTTTAGGGCACAAATTCTAATTTTCTACTCGAGGAACTGCCTCAAAGTACTCAGAAAAATGCAAGCATGATGCACATACAGAGCAGTCACTTCCAGGTCCACCTTTGGAATATCAAGTCATAAAGGGTAGGAGAAGGACCCCAAAGTAGTAGTTTTAATTAGGTGAAACTTATAATTAATATAGAATTTAAACGGGATCCACAAAAGACATTTGCCAGCAGACAATGTATCCAGTGAGAATTCAAGCTGCTGCAGTCAATTTTAATTACATTCCTGAAATAGAAGCTGGCAGACCGAGGGAAAGATTTGAATAGATGGCTTTGATGAATCTTTGCTCCATCGACAAATTTCACTAGCAATTTTCTCAGTCTAGCAAAATTTGAAGGTGATAAGGTGATAAAGAAGCATTCTAAGGAGGATTGTTAGGAAAGAGATCCAAAACAAGTGTGTTAATACAATTTAAAGGTTTTTTGTTGTTGTTGTTTTTAGGAGACTAGATGTCACTGAAGTTGATGCCATTAGTAGTAAGGAAGCTTAATTTTTTATTTCTTCTTCCCTCTTTAGAACTTTCAGGTCAAATTTTCTGCCAAGTTCTTGTCTCTTTAGCTTGCAAAGTAAAATGATTATCTGCATTTAATTCATGAAATATAGGCTATCTGTGTTTGGTAGGAAAGATTAGGAACCATGAGTAAGTCTAATTTCTTAAGCACTCCCATTTCTACATCTTCTTTTATACTGACTTCCACGGACTGGACAGCTGCAGGTGGCTTTTTAGAGAATAATATTGTCTTAGTTTCCTGTGGCTTCTGTAATAAAGTACCACAAACTTGGTGGCTGAAAACAACCCAGATTTTTTCTCTTACAGTTATGGAGGCCAGAAACCTGAAATCAGTTTCCCTGGGCTGAAATCAAGGTGTCCGCAGGACCCCACTCCCTCTGGAGGTTCTCATGGAGAACCCAATCCTGGCCTCTTCCAGCTTCTGGTGGCTGCCAGCACTCCTTGGCTTGTGGCCTCATCACTCCAAGCTCTGCCTCCGGGGTCACGTTGCCTTCTCCTCTTCTGTGTGTGTCTGTGTGTGTGTGTGTGTGTGTGTGTGTGTGTAATCTCCCTCTGCCTCCCTCTTATAAGGATACATGTGAGAGCATCTGGGGCCCATCCAGATAACCCAGGATCATCTCCCCATCTCAGGACCCTTCACTTCATCACATTGGCAAAGTCTTTGCCATGGATGGTAACATCCACAGATTCAAGGGATTAGGACCTAATATATTTAGGGGAGGGGCATTATTTAGCCTAATGCAGATGTAAATAATACTAGTAGGATTCATCAGGTGGGATGTACTGAGCTAAGCACGTAAGTTCATTTAATCCTTACTGTCCCCCACCCCCAGAGATCAGTGCGACTGCTATCCCATTTTTTAGATGAGGAAATTTGAGTCTTAGGTCAAGTAACTTGCTCAAGGTCATGACTGACACCAAAGCCCAGTCTCTTGGTAAAAGGGAAAATTAGGACAGGGAATAAATAGTACATTTGAAAATAAATTCTTGGATAGTAATAGTGAGTGGAGCCTGGGCCCAGTCCACTGCTGAGCTTCAGGCCCACTGATGCAGGTTGGCCGGGGGGACTGGCAGTCAGCTGAAATCCTACTAATGAGGGACTGCCGTAGACAGCTGTTATTTTGGCCTACGCAGCATCCTTTCAAGGATCAGCAAGATCTTCATTTTTCTGGTACTCCCACCCTAGCTTTCCTTTGGGAAACTGCCACTTGTCCATTCCTATTTGTTTCTGCCTCAGGTGGGGCTTCCAATGATACCATCGGGTCTCCCTGACCACAAAGGTTGGCACATCTAGTAGTCATCTCTTGCTGCATAACAAATTACCTCAAAACATAGTAGCTTAAAGCAACAAACATTTATTATCTCACAATTTCTATGGATCAGGAATCTGGACTCAGCTTACCTGGATGTTCTGGCTCAGGGTGTCTCTTGAGGCGATGGTCCAGATGTCGGCTGGGACTACAGTCCTCTGAAGGCTGGCCTGGGTTGGAGGACCCACCTCCAAGCTCTCTTACATAGCAGGAGGCTTCAGTTCTTTGCTGAGGTAAGGCCTTCACTCTTCATCACATGGGCCTCTCCTCAGGACATGGCAGCTGGCTTCCCCCAGAGCCTGCAATCCAAGAAAAAGAGCCAAGAGGCAGCTGGAGTGGCTTTTATGACCTAGCGTCAGCAGTCACACACCATCAAGTCTAGCTTGTTCTGTTGGTCACACAGACCAATCTGATGCAGTGTGGGAGGACATTACACAAGGGCAGAGATACCAAGAGGCAGGGATCCTGGGGGCCATCCTGTAGGAGGCTACCATAGCATGATTCTGCCTCCCCACCCCCGCCATCATAGCACCCCATCTGCTTGGCCGCTGATTTGTTCAAGGGATGGGCATATGGCCCAAGCAAGGCTAATGAGAGTGCATGTCTGAGAATCATTCTTATGAGAGTGAGAACCTCTCTCATTCTCCTTAGATCTCAAGCTGTGATGCTTTGAGCCTGAAGGTTTTTGGCAGTCAAGTTCCCACCACATGGAGGAAACCCTTATATCCTGGGAGAGAATGAGGCCAAACAGCACGAAGCAGAGCTAAGAATTGGAAATAGAGAAAACGCTGACAACATTTTGTAGGTCCCTGGGTCCCTCCATGTCTGAAGTTCACCCTTAGATTTCCCAGTAGCATAGGCAAATGCATTTCCTTTTATTCTTTAAGCCATTTGAGGTGGCTGGGTTTCTGACACTTGCAACTGAAAGGGCCTTGACTCAGGCATGACCTGAGGAGCCTCCTGGGAATGAACTCATCCTACAGGAACAGAGCGTCAAACAGTGACAGAGTCTTAGCTACATGACAAGTAACCACCAAATCTCACAGCCTCACTCCCTTACTCCCTTAGAACCAGCTCTAAGCCCTGCCAATGAAAGAGGAGGGTAAGAAAAAGTGGGGCAGGGAAGCGGATGTGGTTCAAGCAACTGAGCTCCCGCCTACCACATGGGAGGTCCCAGGTTCGGTTCCCGTTGCCTCCTGGAGAAGACGAGTAAGACAGTGAGCTGGCATGATGGGCAGGTGCGGTGAGCTGACACAATAAGATGACGCAACAAGGAGACACAAAGAGGAAAGACAATGAGACACAACAGAGCCGGGAGCTGAGGTGGCTCAAGCGATTGATCGCCTCTCTCCCACATGGGAGGTCCCAGGTTTGGTTCCCGGTGCCTCCTAAAGAGAAGATGAGCAGACACAGAGCACACAGGAAATGGACACAGAGAGCAGACAGCGAGTGCAAACAACGGGGTGGGGGAGGGAAGCAGAATAAATAAAATCTTTAAAAATCTTTAAAAAAAAGAAAAAGTGGGGCAAAAGCAGTCCTGAATTTGTGCGCCTGTGACAACGGGTTGCACCAAGCAGAGGGAGAGATGTTTTCACTGCTTCTGGCACAAAGCGCAGATAGGTTTTGTAACTTGAGAATGCCTGACTCACAACCACACCTGGTACTGTGGTGACGGGCTTTGTGGTTGCTGTCAGGACTGCCATGCCCTGGTGTCCAGGCACCCAGATGCTGGATTAATTTTTGGACACCAGGGAGTGTCCCCCTCTCTCTTTTGCTTCTTTCCCCATGTGGCACCAAGAAGACCTTCTGAGCCTTCCATCTCCCGAGGAAGCTTGGCATTCCAGCAGCACACTCTTGCCCCAGCCTGGATTTTGCACTGCTCCAGCCTCAGACCCTCGAGTGCTTATTACCTATGAGTCTCTGAAAGGGTCCAGTCCCAAGCTTTTCCCCCGATCAATGCTCCCCAAATATTGATGAGGTGAAAGCCTGATTGAATAAACATATTACTTTTGGCACCATCAGATGAAGACATAATAAAAATCAAAGCTTGGATCCATGAAAGTGCTAAAGGAAATTTTTAAATCCTCATTATAATTCTCCAAAAGAACATTAACGCTTTTTTTAAAAAAGTTTCAGTTATATGGAACTGCAGACGTTTCTTAGTGTTACCAAACCAAACCAAGCAAGGAAACAGACAATCTTTGCTCCCTTCCAGAACAGAACTGCTCTTGTAAAATATACAAAGTCCCTCACGGTGCCTGCTGCTTTCGGACAGTAGATGGCAGTGTAGGACAACTATGAAGCCCCTGTTTGTCAGGCTGCTCGGAGGAAGAAGGGAAAATAGACCTTGTCAAACCCAATCTTTTGCTTGCTCTGCATCTATTTAAAATAACATCTTTAGGGTCAGAAGATTAGGAAATCTTCTGGATGGGGAGAGATAAAATAAGCTTGTGGAGGAAGAGGTGAAAAAGAAGACAAGGACCTTCCTCTGGAATGGGAGAAAGAAGTTGCTTTTATATGTTTTAAACGTCAGAAAGGCCCCCTGAGATAGTGGGAGGCGAGGCGGAGGGGGGACTGTCTGAGGCAGGAGGACATTCCTGTCCTTCCCCTGTGGACATGCCTCCTACGACGGTCTTGCCTCAACAGCACCTGAGAGCATTCAAAACTGCCTCCAGGGGGCTGCACAGGGGCTTAGCCGAGCAAAGCCCCTGCCCAGGTGCGTGTGCTATCCCATCTGTGCCTTGCTCCTCAGATGCCCTCCTCACATCACCAGCACTGGCATCACCTGGGAGCGCCGTATAGGCACAGCCTCTCCCACCCAGGCCCGAGAACAAAACCACTGGGCAATGCCTTCTTAGCCAGCCTAGAGCTTTTGCAAAGCGTTCGGATGTACAGAGCTGCAGAAGTTTATCAGTGTAACAAAACGAAACCAAACAAACCAGGAAACAAATCATCTTTCATCCCTTCAAGACAAAAACCTGCTCTTAAAAAGACACAGTGAAGTATTTCACGGTGCCTGCTGCTTCCCCACAGTAGATGGCAGTGTAGGACAACTATGAAGCCACTGTCAGGTCGCTGGGAGGAAGGGGAAACAGACATCAATTTTCTGCCTAACGTGGCCCTATTTAAAATCGACATCATCAAAGCCAGAAGATAACAGAAATATTCTGGATTATGAGTAATGAATAAGCTTGTAGAGGAAGAAGTGTAAAGAAGACAAGGGCCTCTCTCTGGAAGGGAGGAAGAAGTTGTGTTCACATATGTTAAGTGTCAGAAAGTCTCTTTGAAATTGTGCCTTGAAAGCCATGGTTAGAATGCCAGCCGTTTGGACTCCTGCTTAAAATACGAGTGCACTTGGAAGGCAACCCATTTCTCTGTCATTTCTGCCTTTTGGGGCATTGATTTGTCACCTTGCTTTGTAAATAAAGGTCATTTCTTGACAGCAAAGAAACTCCCCAAAACTGGCAAGATTTTCTAGGGAGATAGGGAGAAGATGAAGTCTGATTTTCAGGGGTATAAGCCTGGGCGGGACCCCAAAGTCAGGTCTCTGGGTCCTGGGTACCAGGGGGAGGGACTCTGGAAGGGAAGGAAGCTAGGCCCAAAGGCAAGTTCTCACTGGCCTGCTAGGAAGCATTTTCGGATAGAGGGGGAGGAGAGGCTGTGTCTGGGTATCCTGCGTTTGAGGCAGGAGGACACTCCTCAGCTTCCTCGGTGGATGGCCTCATCTGACAGCCTCGCGTCATCAGCATCACAGAGCCCTGGTCTCTACCTTTACATCACATAGCCATGGCCTTACCTCCTGTCAATCCCCGTTCCAGAAAGAGCCAATATCATTGGGCTCGCAGTGCTGAAAACCAGACTGGGGGCTATGTTGAGAACATGAAACCAGTTTATTACATACAATTTACAGAACACAGACCATACTGTAGACATTATTTCAGGAATAACAGTACCCACACAGAAATTCTACTTCTAGGAGTCTCCCCTGGGCAGAGCTGCCAGATTTAGCAAATTAAAATACAGGATGCCCAGTTCAATTTGATTTTCAGATAAACAATGAATGATGAAAAAAATGCATGCAATATTTAGGACAAACTTATACTAAAAAATTATTTGGTGTTTCTCTGAAATTCAGATTTAACTGGGCATCCTGTACCTTTTTGAACAACCCTAACCCCCTGCACCCCCCAGAGAAAGTCTTGCATATGTCTCAAGGTCGCAGGCAAAAGGAAACTCATCACAGCATTGTTGTATAATAGAGAAAAAGTGGGAAAAGTGAATGAGGCCTCTTGTAGGAAGAGAGCCACAGTCAGGCCCAAGGTACAGCCTGCTGGGAACGGAGCAGGGGAGAGAGGGGCTCTCTCATCCTACCTCTCATCTTTGGCTGGGCCTCCCATTGGCACAGCCTATCTGAAAGCCAGAGGGCAAATGAGTTAGGGCTTTGCCATCTTCCAAAGTCAGCTTCCAGTGGGGTGCCGGGGCTGGATCTTAGTGGCTCCTGAAAGCCAACCGTGTGCGTCTCTTCCCAACTCCATGTTCGGTGACGTCACATGGAGAGCTGGAAATTGACCTTCTTGAGAGTATTTATTTATACCATGGAAATCAGCAAATGCTATGAATCAGGGTGGTGGTGGTTTTTGTGGGGGGCTCGCTGTTAACCATTTACCAGTACCCCACTGTCAGTCTCCCAGGGATAGAGCAGTGTGAAGAAGGGTTGTGTCTGGAGCGGGAAATGGAAACAACCCTGCACAGCCATCAAATAATATTCTATTGCATGAGTAAACCTCTATTTAGTTATCCATTCTCCTGAGGAGGCAGCCATTCTCCCATAACCGTGTTTCTTGATAGACTTCAATGGCTGTTCCCTCTCCTTGCCTCTTCAGGCTTAAGGGCCATAACTGTGTATCAGTTTGGGTCCAATGAGGTGAGAGAAACCACACAGCATTTTGAACAGGGAAAGTGTAATGTAAAGAATTACTTAACTGGAGCAGAGGATTGGAGTACTGAGGATTAGGTAGTAAGAGATAAAGAGAATTCTGGAGAATATAGGAATAGCACATATGACAAGCAGCCACTACACTTACGGCTGAGATAGAGGGCCCAAGGAAGAGCCCCTCGCCCCTCCAGGCCTGAGATTCGGACCTTGGTGGGAGGACAGGGCCATGGCTCACTAAGGCAGAGAAGTTGCTGCAGTGCTGCCCTGGTGGAACTTGTTGGAAATCTGTACTCTGGAACTTGCCGGGAATCCGCCCTCTAGGGTGCCAGCCAAAACTGTTCACAGGGAAGTGTCTCAGTGGAAAACCACCTGAGGTGGGTGCCAGGGGAAACTGCTGTTGGGCGCTGTGACTGCTGTCCACTGC
The DNA here is from genome assembly GCA_029593785.1 of Cabassous unicinctus. NCBI lineage: Eukaryota > Metazoa > Chordata > Mammalia > Cingulata > Chlamyphoridae > Cabassous > Cabassous unicinctus. The sequence continues at coordinate 9,171 of JAQZBX010106211.1, forward strand.
TGGAGCCAGACACGAGAAGCTATGTGTGCTGCTGGAGCTTGCCGAGCCAGCACGCCGAAACCGGGAAGCAAAAACCCTTTCCTTCTGCACACCCCGACCCTTAACTGACAACACTTATGCCAGCAGGCAAAAGAAAGGTATTTAAAGAGTTCAGATCCATTTTCATAGAGCTGGCGACTTAGGGTGAACTTGATGCAAAGATAATCAGCACAAAAGCACCCGGTCCCTGGGTGGTGCTTCATTGTTCTTTGTTGGCTCCCCTCACCCTACCCACATCTCTATAAAGAGTCCCTTCAATAATCTCTCTGCAGTTAAACCTTGGGGTAGGCCATCTGCTTCTCACTGGGTTTAAATGAATGACGGTATCCACATGGACAAACCTCAAAAGCATAACCTTAGGTAAGAAAAAGCACATCGGATCAGGGTAGGTACAATATGATACTTATGTAAAATTTTAAAGCACACAAGCAATTTAAAAGTACAAAGACTCAATGGAATAAGGACAGCGGTTACCTCCAGAGAGAAAGGGAAGGAGCAGGTCTATATCTATTTCTATATCTATATCTGTGAGTTGGGAGGAGAAAGGTGGACTTTATCTGGAATATTTTTATTTTATTTCTTCTTTTTAAAAATTATTTCTGAAGCAAATTTGGTAAAATATTATCATCTGTTAAATTTGAGTGTTGGTAACATGGTTGTGTTATATTATTGTCTTTACTCATCTGTATGTTTGAAATATTTCAACATTTAACATTTTAACTATCATAGAGATAATCACTAAATATAACTGTGTGCTCCCTTGGCACATCCAAAGATGTAGAGAAAACCAACAATTGGACACACCAATACAAGACATCTGGCAATGGCAGTAGAGAATTGATTCTTAAGTGAGGACTATTTAAAATAAACTGCTATAGAGAAGTTCAGAAGAGGGAAGAAATACTGGGCTGAAAGATCCTGGGAAAGCACCACAGAAGAGGTGGAATGGAATGAAGTCTTAAAGACTGCCTGGGATATGTACAGTGGCGGAAAGAGGGCTAGCATTCCATACAGTGATGAGTTTTATGAAGCACGGTGGCCACAGAGCCCAAGCCCTTCTGAATGGCAGAGTGTTTGGGTCGGTCCGCAGCTGTGGTTAAAGATGGAGAGCTGGTTGGAGCCGAGCTCTGCTAAGCCTGGAGCTTCTCCCCACCTGGGTCATTCTGCTCATGCCTCCATCTGCCAGGCAAAGAGCAGCCTCCAAAAGGCCTCCCAAGTCCCCCAAGGAGCCTGGATCTTTCTTTGTAGAGCGTGGGCAGTCATAAAGCTTTTCTTAGCTAAGCAGTGACACGATCCAAGCTGTGATTTAGGCAGATGAGTTTGGCAACACCACACAGGATGGACTGAAGGGAAGAGAGAGCTGGTGACAAGAGAAACATTAGGCCAAAGTCATTGCTAAGATGTGTAGAGGTAATGGCCTGAACTAGGAGACTGTGGTCCCAGGTGTAAAAATAAGGGAAGAAATGAAAAGGAACTAGGATATCAGTGCCAGAACTTGGCAACTGTTGCATCCAGAAGACTAAGGAGAAATTAAAGAAGACTCAAAGATTTGGGAGAATAGT
>JAQZBX010106212.1:0-10771 GCA_029593785.1 Cabassous unicinctus
AAAAAAAAAAAAGAAGTAACAGTCAAGCAAACATTAGAAGGATGAGTAGAAGTTATTGGAACAAAGACTGGGGGGTTGAGAGAAGAAGGCCAAGAGAAGCAGAGGCCAATGAAAGAAATAACATGTTTAGTGGTAGGAAGCAAATGAAGGTGAGATGTTTTTTGTTGAAATTACTTCAAGTTTCAGAATGGCTGAGAGTAGGTTTGAAAAGGGGTTGGCAAGACCTCAGTGGAACTGGAGAGACGGAGGGACCAAGTCAAGCCTGTGTCAAGGAGTCTAGATTTTATTGTACAGTCAGTGAGAAGTCTTAGAAGACCTTTAAGAAAACCAAGAATGACATGATCAAATCTCCATTTAATAAGCATCCCTTTGGCTTAAGGGAATGAAGGCAAGTAAAGCTAAAGGTAGAAAGAGGCATTATAAGGCTATTGAAGACCATCTCTAGATAAGAGATGATGGTGGCCTAGACTAGACAGTGAAGTTTTCAGACAAGCAGACAGAATGAGAAATATTTAGGTAGTGATAGGACTTGGTGACTGATTGATGTGCGGAAAGAAGAAAAAGTCTAGACTCTATTCTGGATCATTGGGTGAGGTAAAAGGTAAGAGCAGGTGGGGCCAGAAAAATTAGTAAGTTTAATTGGGAGCACATTGCCCTTGAGAGGCCTGTAGCACAATCCAAATGAAAATTTCCAATAGGTAGTATAGGCTCAAGAGAATAGTTTGAGCTGGAGATACAGATTTCATGTATTCATTCAACAAGTATTTATTAAGGGCCAATAATGCATCAGAAACTGTGAGAGTCAGTGAGTCATCAACAGAAGTGAGCAAAATAAAGAGTCCTTGCCCTCTTGGAGCTCTGAGTATAGATTTAGGAGTCCTTGGTATACATACATTCATTAGAGTTATATTTTCCCACACAATTATAATTAGAGACTTCAACACCCCTTTCTCAAAAATGTATAGAATTAGATGGAGAATCAGTAAGGATAAATTATTATCAACCAAAAAGGTCCTAATCAGCATTTATAGAATATGCCCCCAACAACAGAACATAAACCAAGGTAGAACATATCCTGGATCATAAGACAAACCTCAACAAATATAAAAGAATTGAAATCATACAGAGTGTGTTCTTTGACCACAATGGAATCTAACTAGAAGTCAATAGCAAAAAGATAAGAGGAAAATCTCCAAACATTGTAAACTAAACAACACACTTGTAAATGATCTCTTGGCCAAAGAGGAAGTCTCAACATAAATAAAAAAGATGCATTGCACTGCATGAATACAAAAATAAAATATACTAATATTTGTTTTACATCACTAAAGGAGATAATGAAAGGGAAATTTAGAGCATACATTAGATTAAATTTAAATGCATACATTAGAAAAGAGGAAAAGTCTCAAATCAATAATCTCCTACTTCAAGGATCAAGAAAAAGAGCAAAATAAAATCAAAGCAAGCAGAAGGAAGAAAATAATAAAGATAAGAGCAGAACTCAATGAAATTGAAAACAGAAAAGGGGAGTGGGTGTAGCTCAGTCGTTTAGCATCTGCTTCGCATGTACAAGGTCCTGGATTCAAATCCCAGGACCTCCTAAAAAAAAAAAAAATCAATGAAACAAAAAAAAAAACTGGTTCTTTGAAAATATCAATAAAATTGGCAAACCTCTAGCAAGACTGAAAAAAGTCTACCATTTTATTCTTTGTTTTCTGTTTTTTTCCTTCTGTTTTTCATTTCTCTGTTGTTGTTGTTGTTGTTTTTTTGTCCTGACCTCCTCTGGGTTATTTGAACATTTATCTATGATTTAGCTATGGTGTTTTTGAGTGCGTCTCTTTGCACAGTTTTTTTTTTTTACTGGTTGTATATGTGTGTGTGTATATCTATCTATAGCTATAACTTATCACAGTGTACTGGAATCATTTTTTCAGTTCAAGCGAAGTATAGAAACCTTACCTCTTTTTACATCTCCTTACCCTCACCCATTTATAATATAATTGTCTTGAATATTTTGTCTATATGTACTTAGAATCACATCAGACAATGTTATACTTTTTGCTTCAACCACTAAACATAATTTAGAAATTGTGAAAGCTTATTATATTTACCCACATTATTGCTAATAGCTAATAATGTTGAGCATATGTTCATCTGCCTATCGGCCATTTGTATTGTATATCTTCTTTGGAAGAACGTCTTTTGAGGTCTGTTGACCATTTTTAATTGGGCTGTCTTTTTATCATTAAATTTTAAGAATTCCTTATATATTCATCAGACATTTGATTTGCAAATATTTTCTCCCATTCTGTGGGTTGAATTTTCACTTTCTTTCTTGATGGTGTCCTTTGAAGCACAAAAATTTTAAATTTTGATAAAGTCAATTTATCTATTTTGTTGCTTGTCCTTTTTATATCACAAAGAAGGCTTTGCCTAACTCAAGGTCATGAAGATTTAATTCCTTGTTTTCTTCTAAGAATTTAATAGTTTTAGCTCTTACATTTTAGTTCTTTGACCAATTTTGAGTTAGTTTTTGTATAAGGTTGAGGTAGGGGTCCAAATTCAGTCTTTTACATGTGGCTATCTAGTTGTTTCAGCACCATTTGTTAAAAAGACTAGTCTTTCTTCTATTGAATTTTCATGGCTACTTTGCTGAAAATTCATTCAGCTTGTTGAATCTGTAGGTTTATGTATTTTGCCACATTTCAGAAGTTTTTAGCCATTAATTTTTTGAGTATTTTTAACCTCACCCTCTTCTCACGTTCCAGGATTCCAATGATATACTACATCTTTTGTTATAGTTACACAGCTCCATGAGGCTCTGTTCATTCACTTTTCAGTATTTTTTCTCTCTGTTGTTCAGATCAGGTGATTTCTATTGTTCTATTTTCAAGTTCATTGATTCTTTCCTCTGTCCCTCCATTCTGTTGTTGAGCCCATCCACTGAGATTTTATTTTGATTATTGTAATTTTCAGTTCTAAAATTACCATTTGGTTTTTCTTTATGCCTTATACTTCTTTCCTGAGACTTTTTTTTCATTTGTTTCATTTTCATAATATCTCATTGAAGCATATTTATGACATCTGCTTTAAAATCTTTATCAGATAATTCTAACAACACTGTCATCTTGGTGTTGGAAACTGTTGATCACTGTTTTTCACTCAGTTTGAGCTCTTCCCTGTTCTTGATGTGATGAGCAATTTTCAGTTGAAACCTGAACATTTTGGGTATTATATTACAAGACTCTGGATCTATCTAAAACTTCTGTTTTCACTGGCTTTCTCTGATACAGCTCTGGCAGGGGTAGTGGACGGTGGAGGATACCAACTTGTTAGTGCCAGGTTAGGGCAGAAGTCCAAGCTCCCCGCTCAGCCTCTGTTGACATTCAAGGTGGGGAACTCCTTGTTTTTTTTTTAATGTCATATATATATATATATATATATATATATATAAAGATTTATTTTATTTATTTACCACCACCACCCCGCCTGCTGTTTGCGCTGTCTGCTCTTTGTGTTCATTCATTGTATACTCTCTGTGTCTGCTCGGCTTCTCTTTAGGAGGCACCAGGAACCAAAACTGGGACCTCTCATGTAGGAGAGAGGAGCTTAATAGCTTGAGCCTGCTCAGCTCCCTGCTTTGTTGTGTCTCTTGTGTTTCTTCTTTGTGTCTCCTCATTGCGTCATCTTGTTGTATCATCTCGTTGCATCATCTTGTGTCAGCTTGCCGCGCCAGCCTGTCGGGTCAGCTTGCTGTCTTGCTCCTCTTCTCTAGGAGGCACTGAGAACCAAACCCGGGAACAACCATGTGGCAGGCAAATGCCCAAATGCTTGGGCCACATCCACTTTCCAAGGGGGAAACTCTTTTGTTACTGCAGGGTGGGAGTAGAAGTCCAAGCTTCACAAAGGGCCTCCGCAATACACTGATGCAGTGAGGTGGGGTGGGTGGTCTCATTACTGCCTGGCAGGGATGAAAGTCCCAGCTCCCTACTCAGCCTCCTTTGATACCAACCCTTGGCTGGGGATAGGGAAAGGTAGGGCAAGGGTGGGGCTGTTGGGGTACCTTTTTACAGCCTGGTGATGGTGGAAGTCTAGGCTCTCCACTACGCTTTTCCTGGCATGGGTGGGGTGATGTCACAGTGTTGTTGTTTTTTTTCTTTCCTGTGGCGCTTGGCTGGAGCAGAGCAGTTATTTCCAAAAATTTTCTGTTACTCAGCCCTTTCCTAGCCCTTAGGCTAGAGAGAGCAGGCTTTTGTTGGGGCTTTTTTGCCTGTACCATTGGTGTTTCCTAGTTGCTATCTTCTTCAGCTCTAAGCCTGGGACATGTGAGGCAAAAAGAAAACCCTAGGAACTAACCACCAAGTTATTCTTTGGGTCCCAAAGTCTCTAGCTGATCTGTGCTTTTCTCTCTACCTTTCAGAGTCTTCTTATGTTTATTTTATATATAATGTCCACGGATTTTAGTTGTTCTTGGTGGGAAGAAAAGTATGTCTACTCTATCATCCCAGAAGCAGAAATCTAAGTAGTCTTTTTTATAAATAGAATCATATTTTAATTACTAGGAGGCATTAATAATAATTAAAGGAAATGCAAAGTTAATCTTTTCCCAGTTAATAACTTCTTATCTTTTTTTTGTAAATTCAAACTTTATATATTGGGTTTGCTTTAAATGAGAAACACCTGTATATTATTTACACATTTCTCAACATTGACCATACCTGCCTTTTTCCAAAATATGAATTGAGTTCTTCTAAATAATTACTTAAATTTTTTCCTTAATGCCAATATGAAGATGTTTCAATGGGAATGCAATTCCTTAAACTGTCTAACATTATAAAGAATAAAATGAGAAATCCCATGTCTTTCCACAAGTATAAAATTGAAACAATATTTTTTAGAAGTATTGTTTTAGAAGCTTGCCTGTATCTGAAAGATTATTTCACTACTCTCACTGAGTTTCTATTTACTCACCAATTTCCTATTAAAGACATTTATTTAAAATATTTTGGACTCCCAGACCTATTATTTTTTATTTAATAAACATTTCTCCTTCTCAATAAAACATTTATTCTTTTATATGCCATCTTAATATCTAGTAATAATATTGCCCTCTATCTTTCAGTCACTCTGCTAATGATCTCTTCACATACTTCATCGTATTTAATCCTATATAAGACAAGGAAAGTGAAGCTCAAAAATATTGAGCCAACAGTGCTCATAAATGGTAAAGCCAGTATTTGCATACAGGTCTTCTGCCTCCAAGCTCCATTGTTTCTTTGACAATGCTACATCTAACTGAATGAGCATCTTTTCTTCCTAGGTGAAATCTTAGAGGTATGTTTTCTTTCTTAAATGCTATTTTGTAGTTTCTACCAATTTAAAAATATTTATCTTGGTCATTTTTTCACCTAAGAAAAAAATGTTAATGCAGAAATTAAAAATATAACTTACCTATAATAGATTTTGAGGTTAAAAACAATGTTTATTTACTATTTTCAATTTTAGCACATTATGAAAAAATAGTTAACAATATCTTCAAAATTTTACGACATGTGCATTTTGTATTATACTTGGGTATAAAGAGAAAATACTACCAGATATCTACTATTTCATATGCAAACTGTGCAAAGAGAAAACAAATAACAGAAAAAGTAAAACAAAACAAACCATGTTAATAAATCCTTGTTAAGAGTAAAAAGATTTACTGTTTAAAATGTATTTTGAATCTAACCTAGAAGATAGAGACAAAAAATCTACATGTCTAAGCATCTTTATTCTTGGATAAACACAGAACTATTTTATACTAACATTTTAATTAAATTTCATTTAAATTTCATAAAAGAAGGGATATTTAATTTAAATTCAATTTCACAACATTTGACAATCACGATTTTTTTTCCTTTCAAAATATTTTGGCCAATAAATACTCTACATATACTAAATCTTAAAAATTCATTTAAATTATTTCCAAACTATTAATCAGGTGATTTCTTTACTAATCACTTGTCAATAGTTCTTTGCAGCTGTCATTTGCTAATCCTTTACAATTTTAAAACATTCCTATTGCTTTTCTTTAGGACACTAGAAACCAGACACCACACGTCCTGTGATTTGTACAGATCATGGCTCCCTTTTCTAGAATGTAACTTTTCAAATGCAGAACTGTCATGTTTGTTATTTGGATAAATATACTTACTGTTGGTAATCCCCTGCAGATACACTAAAATGCCATTTAGTAAGGTTCATATTAATTTTTTTTCTTAGTAAAAAAAAAAAGTCCTATTTGGGGGTTTCTTTTTGACTTATTCACCTACTATCAAATTAACATCAGAAAATATTAATATCTTATAAATATATCTTATAAATATCTTATAATTATTTCAGTTATTTGAAATATTTCCCCTGGCCATGTTCAATTTCCGAGTGATAAAACTGGTCCTTTTCACTCTAAATTTAAGTTAAATAAACTAATTGTTCCTATAAAACGACTGTTGTAAATGAAAATTATTCACAATTAACAAATAAGCTGTTTCAGTGAAATTAAAAAACACTTTCTAGTATTAGGTACTGTAGTTTTATCTAGCATATGTCTGGAAGGCAACAACTGCTACACATTTTCAAAATATAATATACAGCACTTGCCAGGGTAGGCAAAACAGCTAGCATTTTACACACATTGATACATGTGAGGAATGTCAGCAGCAGCAGCATCGCCTTAGAAAGTAATCTAGCTATGCAAATTTAAAATATGCATATATAGTAAATTTATATATAATTATAATCTGGGCAAGGAAACTAATATTTATTTATTCATTATCATTATACAATAATGAGCATAAAAACGTCTACCTCGCCCATTTTGAATTTATATTCTGTTGGGAAAATAGGAGACATTTATTTCTCATGATGGCCGGTTAAGGAGAGGAGGGCTTCTTATTTCTAAGTGCCAGAAACCACAGTTTTATATAAATACACACCTAGAGGAGTAAAACAATTTTATAAATGTTAACTTTAACTATGAAGCAGTTTATATGCTAGATACAGCATGCCTCAAAAGTCTATCAAACAATAAGCAGGCAGACATCTGCCTACATCTATCTCCTGAAGCCATTTCTGCTCTTTACCACCGACCTTGGAATCGTATTTGGGGATACGCAGCATGTTCGGTGCTGAATAGGCTCCCAGAGCAGGGGTGTCACTTTTGGGGTTATTCTGGGGTTTAAACATCAGGCTGGGGTCTCTGCACGCCTCCTAGGCACCACACTTACTGGGCCATTTTGTTCGCGGCCCCACCGCGCAGTGCAGCTTAAGCAGCGGCCCCGCCGGCCAGCCAGAAGCTCAGACTAGCCGGCCGGCCGCTGTGGGTGCGAGCATGTGCGAGCACCCCGGTCGGTGGCGTCCGAAGGCTGCAGAGCCCGCTTCGAAACAGCAGCCGCTAGTCACCCGGCGCAGACCCAGCAGGCCCGGCAGGTCCAGGAAGCGATTTTCCCAGCCCTGCCGCCGTTGCCACGGCGACCGCCGCCGAACATTCCCGCGGCTGGCCCCGCCCCCCGGCCAATCGGACCGGCGCTCGCAGAAGCCCAGATTCCCTTTGTTCCGCAGCCATTTCAGGCCCGGGACTGGAGGCAGCGCCGCTTCGGCAGAGGGCCCGAGCGCCGGAGGCCTCTGGGATGGTGTGGGACCGGGTAGGTGGCGTGAGGGTGCGCGGCCCCGGACTGGAGGGGCGGGAGGCGGAGGCCGGGAGTTCCGAAGCTACCAGACAGGCTGCGGAGGGGGAGGCGCCGGGTCAGTCTGCCCTCCCGGTGCTTTCCCGGCCGTTTGGAGCTCGGCGGCAGCGGCGGCGCGGTTCTAAGCCCAACAGCTGCCGGCCGAGGCCTTCTGTGTGACCCGGGCGGGGGACGGACGGCCGCGGCTCCTCAGGTGTCCGAGGTCAGGCGCTGGAGTTCATTAGGGGCGGCAGGAAGGGGAGAATCTGCTCTTGTAGGGGACCTTTTGCCTCCGCCTGTTAAACCGCGGCATTTGAAGGCCTTTGGGTGCCGCGGTACGCTGTCCTCGGGACGGCTGCTTCCCGCGGGTTCTGGGAGCTGTCGGGCACTGCCCCGGATGGGCCAGTCTTTGCCCGGGCCCAGCCGGACCTCCTCTGCCGGGCTCCCGGGTCCGCACACACCATAGCCTCCACACTCAACTAGTTGATCTCTTTCTCCAGGCGATTCTCTTCCCTTGGGGCCTCTTGGCCTCACGACACGTTTACATAATTTTAATGTTTGTGACTGCACAGGTTTTGCTTGGGCTTGTGGTTTTTTTTTTTGCATTTGTACCACCACTCGCACGCGTACTACACGCAACAAGAAACAGCTGCCGAGGAGCAGACCGGCTGCCACAATCAACCTGTTTTGGGAATTTCTTTCTTCCATTGAAAATGATTACCTGTTATTTGTTTATTGATTTTGAAAGTCCGCTGGATTTTGCTGATAAAATTAAAAATTGGAGGCTATCCACTAATTGATTTTGTCAGTTGTAGTAAGAAGTTTAATAACAATCTGCTTTGAAGCAATAATGACTTTAATGAGTACATTAGTAGTAGTTTTTTTTTTATCTTAAAGAAAAAATGCTTTTTAAATGCAAGATATATAGTGTAATAGGTATTTAGGTAATACCTAATAGGTTGTAAAATGGCTGTCCTGAAGTACTTCAATTTTAGGGCAAAATTTTTGCTGGATTTTAAGTTTTGCTGTTATATCAAAGCTTTCATATTAGAATGGTAAAGAAGTTATACTCAGTGAAGCTGGGGAGGATTCGGTTTTTTGGGAAACGATTCTGTTTTCTACTGCCCCACACCCCAGTAATTCTTAGAGAATGGATGCCCCAAGTTGAAAACTTGCAATGCAAGAGGGAAATAATAGTTTGAAGGTGCAGATTTGCTTTTCACTACCCAGCATCTGCGATGTATAAGGACCTAACAATTTGGCAGTACGGATTTTATTCCACATAATTTAATGTGAGCCTAATGCTCCATTTCTTTTTCCTAAAAGAGGCCCGCACACTGGATTAGCTTTGATATAGTGCATCTTTCAAAGTCTTAGGCGTTCAAAGAATTATTAAATTACTCCTGCTGAATTTGTGTAATAATCTTTTAAAGTAATTAAGCTTATTACCATTATTTGGTAAAAATGTGATATATTGTTCTGATTGTAAATATCAACATTTGTTAATGTATTCATTGTTTTTTATGACTGTAGTTTTTCTTATTTATATAATGTTAAAGCCATTACTTGAACTGAGTTTTTCTAAATGCTGTAAATGAAGTTCATTGAAATGTAAATATCCTGTATTTAGAAGAATTGCTTGCATCTTAACCATGTTAAGAAAAGAAATTATAAAGAAGCCAAGTGACATGTAATGAAAAAATATTATCAAATGTAAACTGCACAGAGGAGCACTGCATTAAGCAGGAGTTATTTTTATTGCCCAGTGTATAAATTATGAATATTTCTCTCTGTGATTGATTTCTTGAATTTATATTGGTGCCACAAAGATCCCGCCCCGCCCACCCCCCTCCCGGCAACAAACAAAACCAGTTTGGTTTGCCAGCAAAAGGATGAGAAAGCTGAGAGAATCAAAAGAATTAACTGATGAGGTTTTCAAAAATGGGAAAACAAGACCATCTCCAAAAGGGAAGGATCAGAGAGCTTCTGAAAAGACTCTTCACAGGAAACTCTCCTGCTTTTGAGGGTCTTCCTAGTTGATGCCATTCAGCCAGTACCATAGTAGATATCCGGTGAGTGTTGGCAGGTGAGAGGGGTCTCCTGGGTTGCAGATAGATGAATTTCACAGTGGAAGACAGGATGTTTGTTGGGTGATAACTGTGATTCATAGTTATGTGGGTGGGTATTCCTGTAGGAGAGAAGTTCTAGAAGGTAAGTTTGGTTGCTCCAGACCCTCTACACTAGGGTTCCTTAAAGTGCTGTCAGTAGGTATAATAAGTAAGGATTTTAGAGTTCCGGAGTCTTAATCGCTAAATGAGATGTTGGAATAGGAAATGGGGCTGCAGATTTGTCTTGGAATTTTCTGGAGTAGATATAAAACTTGTACAGGAATAGGGGCTACATCTTATTCCAAAATGGCACCTGATGGCAGAGCAAATATTTGAACTCAGAACTGAAAGAAAATTGATGACTGTGGAAGAACACAAGGCTTGGAATAATGTATCCCTTTTTAGTCGTTAAAATTTTAAAACAAAGCAGAACTTTTCAGTAGCTAGGAACAGGGGCTCTAGAGCCAGACTTAGTTCAAATCATGGCACTGCCTCACTTAATGGTATGACTTTGGACAAGTTACTTAATCTCAGTGTGCCTCAATTTTCTCATCTCATAATGTTATGAGGATTAAGTGAGTTAATAAACTCTTCAAAATGGGCTTGGCAAGTAGTAATTACTCCATAAATAATAACTGTCATTGTCATCATCATCATTGTTTATTATTTTAGAAAACTATAGAAAACCATAAAATAAAAATCACTCATAATATCAGAACTGTGCACTGACTACTGGAAACCCTTTGTTGCATTTCCTTCCAATACTTTAAATTTTTACACAGTTGAGACTTTACTATATGAATAATTTTGTTTTTTCACCAGCACCATAAGCATTTTTCTCATGCTATTAAATTACTTTGTCAGCATCTTTTTTAATGACCATGTAATGTTTGTTTGAATTTCTCATAATTAAACATTTTCTTGTTGGACAGTAAGTTTCTAATTTTTTTTTTTTTT
>JAQZBX010106213.1:0-10770 GCA_029593785.1 Cabassous unicinctus
TTTTTTTTTTTTTTAGAAAAACCTTTTATTAATTCTTATTAAAAGTAGGCCAATAATCCAAGGATACTTTGACATTGTAAAGGAAAGAAAATAAAATACTAGTTTTGCATTAAGATACTGTCTGATAAGTAAACTCTTAAAAATCTTATAATCCTATCAAAACTTAACCAGCCTTGACCTTGACAGATAAAATCCCTTTCTGAAAACTTGCAACATTCTACATGTATTAATATTGTCCTACATATTCCTCATTCTCATTTTGTAACAACCTGTCATTTTACTTTTAAGAAAAACTATTTTCCATTCTTTAACAAAACACGTCCTGCATACCTTACATATTTGTTATCAAAAAGATCTTGTAAACTGTCTTCAACCCAACATCCTTCAAACCTCAACTTACATTTTTTGATGATCTTAAAGATCTAGTTGATATTAATGTTATATATACATATTTTTCAAATCTTTATAAAGTGTTTTTTTATAATTTTTAAAAAAGATACTTATATTACACAAATGTTACACAAAAATTGTAGGGATTCCCATATGCCCAACCTCCCACCCCTCCCACAACCTCCCACATAAACATCCTTCACTAGAGTGGCATATCACCTGAAATAGATATACACATCTTGGGGCCTTGCCACAAAGCATGGACCATAGTTCACACTGTAGACCACACTGTCACACACAGTTCTGCGCGTGGTATGATGATATAAAATGGCCTATATCTGTCATTGCACTGTCACTCAGGATAATTCCCAAGTCCCGAAAAAGCCTCTGTATTACAACTGCTTTTCCCTCTCCCTGCCCCTAAAGTGTCCAGTGGCCACTGGCTCCAAATTAATGTTGTAATTACTTCCATTGCATGAATCACAATATGTCTATAACAGAATACCAGTAAGTCCACTCTAGTTCATAGCTCTACCCCCAATCCTGAGTAGTCTGAGATGGTCATGTCCACCCCACCTCCAAGTGAGAGGAGGTTTATATCTCATGGATAAGATGGATGGGATTATCCTGCCTGCAGCTGCAGACTCTCTCCATTCCCTGGGATGGCCATTGTCCATCATCATCTCTCCACCAGGTGTCCAGGGTGAGTCCATTGAGTTGTAGAGTAGGAGTTGTTGCTCCACCGAGATTCTGGGCCCAGCTGGCACAAGAACAGCCCAAAGACTCCTGTCTCTGGAAGTACACTTACAAACTCTGGCGACACATATAGGTTTGAATAGAAGGGAAAGATGGTCCATGTGCAGGGAAGACATATTTGGGCACAACTCTGTCACTCTCAGGAAAAAAGATTCCAAAGTAGGACGCACTGATAAGGGGCAAAACTCTGGGGGTATCTGCCCTGATATAGGACCTGGGTGTCTCCAGAGCCCTCAGGAGCCCCTAGTTTGGGGTGTATCCACATTGGAATATGGTCCTATTGAGATGTGCATAAGCGTTACCTCTGGGATGACCTCCCGACTCACTTTGAAGTCTCTTACCCATATGAACTCATTTGTGTTTATCTTTTCCCCCTTTTATTTGAGGTCTTTATTCAGTTGTGTTGCCCATTGGCACCTGTTAGCAATCTCTCGTTGCCAGGGAGGATCATCCCCGGGAGATATGTCCCACGCTGGGAGGAAGGTAATGCATTCATATGCTGAGTTTGGCTTAGATAGAGGCCACATTTGAGCAACTGGGAGGCTCTTAGGAGGCAACCCTTAGGCACCCCATAACAATAAGCTAAGTTTCAATTCCAAGAGCAAAGACCATAAGGCTAGTCATCAATAACAAGAGACCATCGGTGGATCATCCTCCTTTGCCAGACACTGCCCCTGCCCTTGGGGGACTGTTGCTATTCCCTTGGAGAATATGGCAGAGCTTTCCAGCATGGGAATTCAGTATACTCTCATTTATTGAGTGGTTCTCCACCCACTGTGACCATGTCCCGTGAGCATTTGAAGAATTTTATATACCTTATACATATGTTCGGGTGAACTTCCTCCCTTGCACTCCCCATCCCTGACACCCCCCTCCAATGATCCTCTCTCTCTCCAGTTGTAATACTTTTGTGATCCAAAGCTTCTTTAAAGATGAAGCCAATACCATAGACAAATACAATTAATAGGAAAATGAAATAATAATGATGTTTAAATGTAAGAGATAAAATACATGAAAACTTAAAAAAAAAACTAAAAATAAAATTAAAAGATTGGGTTATTCAAAAAATGAGAAAAAATTTAAAAAAAAATTTTTTTAATTATTTTTACATTTTGCCTTTTATCACACCAATATCTGGTGTCCAGTCTGTACTGTGGCATGTTCCCCCTCTCACTCCCCAGTGTCTCACTATTTTTCATTTAATTTTCAAAGACGTTTTAGGTCCCAGCAAAGTCACACATCAAATATAAGACACTCTCATATGCCCAACCTCCTTTGCATATCCTCACCCCATATTAAAACATTTCTGTATGTGGATGGTAGCATTGTTATATAACTGATATACAGATAGTGAAACATAGCTACAACATTGTCAATGGTTTACAGTATGGTTTACATTTTAGATCATACACTTTTATAAATTTTGATGATAATTACCATGTCTGGTGTCCATCACTGTAAGGTAATGAAAAACATTTCCATTGACCACTAAATACCCCCTGTTTGGCCTATTCTGTTCCTCCCTCCCCATTCCCCCAGGTCCCATGACGACCACCTGGCTTGACTCGTTGGATAACAAGATTCATAGTTACATGCAACAAGATGTCATGACACACTGGTTTGTCCTCCACTATTAGGAACAGCCCTTGCTTTTAAGAGATAACCACCTGTCTATTTCTGCTCTCCCCTCAGTATCCTGGGTGTTCTAACTCACCCTTCTTAAACTACACACCTATCAACCCTGCACCACCGAACCCAATATATCACTACCCTCCTGTCCTATCCCTTCAATACAGAACTACATTCTATCACTTTATCATAGATTAAATCATATGGGTGATAACTCACAACTTTTTCTTTTTTTTCTCTTTCTTGTACACATATCTTTCAGACAATAGTTCTCAGAGACTGCTCAATTTCCTTAATTCATATCAGTAAGGTCATGTACTGTTCATCCTTCAATGCCTGGCTTACTTCACTCAACATAAGGTCGTCCAGATTTATCCATGTTATCCCATGTGTTAGCACTTTATTCCTTCTTACAATATTCCACCCTATGTATGTACCACATTTTGCTTATCTATTCTTCTGTTGATGGACACCTGGGCTGATTCCAAATTTTGGCAATAGTAAACAATGCCGCTTTTAATATTGGTGTGCATATATCTGTTCATGTATTTGCTTTCAGTTCTTCTGGGTATATACGCAGCAGTGAAATCGCTGGATCATATGGAAGATCTATAGTTAGTTTTTTGAGGAACTGACAAACTGTCCTCCACAGTGGCTAGACCATTCCAAAATCCCACCAGCAGTGGATAAGGGTTTCCATTCCTGCACATCCTCTCCAACACTGATAGTCTGCTGTTATTTTTTAATAGCCAGCCTTCTAATGGTTGTAAGATGGTATCTCAATGTAGTTTTGGTTTGCATTTCTCTACTAGCTAGAGATGTCGAGTATTTTTTCATGTGCTTTTTAGCCATTTGCATTTCTTCCCTGGAGAAGTGTCTTTTCAGGTCACTTGCCCATTTTTTAAATGGGTTGTTTGTCTTTTTATTTCCAAGTTGTAGGATTTCTTTATATATGCAGGATATTGGGCTCCTATCAGATATATGGTTGCCAAATAGTTTCTCCTATTGCTTAGGCTGCCTTTTTATTTTCTTGATAAGGTCCTTTTACATGCAAAAGTTTTTAATTTTGAGGAGATCCCATTTTTCTATTTTTCTTTTGCTGCTCATGCTTTGGGTGTGAATTTCATGAAACCATTTCCTGTTACAAGGTCCTGTAGATGTTTCCCTACATTATCTTCCAAGGTCTTTATGGTCTTGGTTCTTATACTTAGATCTTTGATCCATCTTGAGTAGATTTTCATATAAGGTGTGAGATGGTGTTCCTTTCTTATTCTTTTGGATATGGATATCCAGTTCTCCATGCATCCCTTGCTGAAAGGGACATTCTTTCCCAACTGAGTGGGCTTGGTGGCCTTGTCAAACATCAGGCGACTATATATGCGAGGATATGTATCAGGACTCTCAATTTGGTTCCATTAGTCAATGTGTCTATCCTTGTGCCAATACCATGTGGTTTTCACCACTGTAGCTTTGCAATATGTTTTAAAGTCAGGTAGTGTGATACCTCCAATTTCATTTTTCTTTTTCAATATGTCTTCTTCTATTAGGGGCCTCTTACCCTTCCAAATAAGTTTTGTATTTAGTTTTTCCAATTCCTTCAAAAATACAGTGTTGATTTTTATTGGGATTGCATTAAATCTGTAAATTAGTTTGGGAGGATAGACATCTTGATGATGTTTAGTCTTCCTATCCATGAACAGGGAATGTTCTTCCATTTATTTAAATCTTCTACGATTTCCTTTAATAGTGTTGTATAGTTTTCTGTATATAAATCCTTAACATCTTTAGTTAAATTTATTCCTCAGTATTTGATAATTTTAGTTACTATTGTAAATGGTATTTTTTCTTGATTTCCTCCTCAGATTGCTCATTATTGATATACAGAAATGCTACTGATTTTTGAGCATTGCTCTCATACCTGTGACATTACTGAACTCCTTTATGTTTTAGAAGCTTTGCTGTAGATTTCTTAGGGCTTTCTACATATAGGGTCACGTCATCTGTAAATAATGAAATTTTTACTTCGTCGTTTCCAATTTGGATGAATTTTATATCTTTTTCTTACCTCAGTGCTCGAGCAAATACTTCTAAGACAATGTTAAATAGGAGTGGTGATAGTGAGCATCCTTGTCTTGTTCCTGATCTCAGAGGGAAGGCTTTTAGGATTTCACCATTGAAGTTGATTTTAGCTTTGGGTTTTTCATATATACCCTTTATCATGTTCAGAAAGCTTCTTTCTATTTCTATCTTTTGCAGTGTTATTATCAGGAAAGGCTTCTGTGTTTTGTCAAATGCTTTTTCTGTATCTCTAGAGAAGACCATGTGATTTTTTTCTTTCAATCTCTTTATGTGGTGTATTTCATTGATTGATATTTTTATGTTGAACCATCCTTGCATACCCAGGATGAATCCCACTTGGTCATGGTGTATAATTCATTTGATATGTGGTTGAATGCAATTAGCAAGTATCTTGTTGAGGATTTTAGCATCTGGGTTCATTAGAAAAACTGGTCTGTAATTTTCCTTTCTTGTGGTATCTTTGTTTGGCTTTAGTATTAGGGTAATATTGGCATCATAGAATGAGTTAGGCAATGTTCCTTCTACTTCTATTTTTTGGAAGAGCTTAAGCAGAATTGGTGTTAGCTCTTTCCAGAATGTTTGGTAGAATTCACCTGTGAAGCCATCTGGTTCTGGGCTCATCTTAGTTGGGAGGTTTTTGATGACTGAGTCTATCTCTTTATTAGTAATTGGACTGTTGAGTTCATCAATTTCTTCTTTTGTCCATGTGGGCTGCTTGTGAGTTTCTAGGAATTTGTCAAATTCCTCTAAATTATCATTCTTTTTGGCATATAATTTTTCAAAGTATCCTCTTATGATACTCTTTATGTTGGTGGGGTCAGTAGTGATATCCCCTTCTTCTTTCCTTATTTTGTGTATTTGCATCTGCTCTCTCTTTTTCTTTGTTAGTCTGGCTAAGGATTTGTCAATTGTGTTGATCTTCTCAAAGAACCAGTTTTTGGTTTTCTTTATTTTTTTTTAGTTCTTTCTTATTTTCTCTTTCATTTAGTTTGGCTCTATTCTTTGTTCTTTCTTTCTTTCTGCTTCTTTTGGGTTTATTTTGTTGTTGTTTTTCTAATTCCTCCAGGTGTGCAGTAAGATCTTCAATTTTTGCTCTTTCTTCTTTTTGAATATATGCATTTATGGCTATGAATTTCCCTCTCAGTACAGCTTTGGCTGCATCACATAGGTTTTGACTTGTTGTGTTGTCATTTTTATTCTATTAGAAGTAGTTATTGATTTCTTTTGAGATTTCCTTCTTGACCTACTGTTTATCTCAGAGTGTGTAGTTTAGCGTCCATATCTTTGTGCCTAATCTGGTTCTCTGGCCCTTAGTGATTTCCGATTTCATTCCACTGTTGTCAGAAAATTACTTTGTATATTCTCAATCTTTCTGAATTCTTTGACAGTTGTTCTGTGGCCTAACACATTGTCTGTCTTAGAGTACGATCCATGTGCTCTCGAGAAGAATGTATATCCCGCTGTATTTGGGTGTAGCGTTCTGTATATGTCTATTAGGTCCAGGCCTTCTAATGTATTATTCAGAGTCTTTGTTTCTTTATTCATTCTCTGTCTAGAAGTTCTGTCTAATGGTCATAATAGTATATTAAATTCCACCACTATAATTGTAGAGGCGTTTATTTCTCCACTTAGTTTTTCCAGTGTTTGCCTCATGTATTTTGAGGCATACTGATTAGGTGCATAAATATTTATGATTGTTCTCTCTTCTTGGAAGACTACCCCTTTTACTAATATATAGTGTCCATCCCTCACTATTACAATAGTTTTGCATTTAAAGTCTATTTTGTCCAATATTTGGATAGCTACTCCTACCCTTTTTTTTGGTTATTATTTGCTTGTAAAATTCTTTTCCAGCCATTCACTTTCAGCCTCCTTGAATCCCTGTGTCTAAGGTGGGTTTCTTGTATACAGCATATAGATGAGTCATATTTCCTTATCCATTCTGCAAATCTGTGTCCTTTGACTGGTGAGTTTAATCCATTAACATTCAGTGTTATTGCTCTCAATGAATTTCTTACATCAGTCATATTTTCTTTGGGTTTATGTATGTCATATGTTGTTTTTATTTCTCTTTTTGTCTTTTTAGTTGTTCTTACACTCTCCTCCAACTCTCTCTCCTGTTTTTTCCTTTCAACCTGTAGAACTTCCTTTAGTATTTCTTGAAGTGCAGGTTTCTTATTGGCATAGTCTCTTAATATCACTTTATCTGTGAATATTTTCAACTCTCCATCATTTTAAATGCCAGCTTTGCTGAATAAAAAGTTTGTGGCTTTAAGTTTTTTTTTTCTTTTAGTACCTTGAGTATGTCATAGCACAGTCTTCCTGCCTCCATGGTTTCAGATAAGAAATCAGCACTTAATCTTGTTGTGCTTCCCTTGTAAGTGATGGTTCTCTTTTCTCTTGCTGCCTTGAGTATTTTCTCTTTGTCTTGAGCATTGGACATTTTGACAATTATATGTCTTGTAGTAGGCTTGTTGGGATTTATATTGTTTGGGTTCCAAGTGCTTCCTGGACATGTACATCCATCTCCCTTAATAGGGTTGGGAATTTTTCAGCCATTATTTCTTTCAACACTCCTTCTCTTCCTTTTCCTTTCTCTTTTCCTTCTGGGATGCCTATAATGCATTTGTTTGTGCATTTTGTGTTTTCAGTTAAATCCCTAAGTCCCTACTGGATTTTTTCTATCTTTTTGTCTATCTGTTCTTCTATCTGTTTGATTTCAGATGTACTGTCTTCCACATCACTAATTCTTCTTCTGCCTGTTCAAATTTGATGTTATGTGAATCCAGCATCTTTTTGATTTCTTGGATTCTGCCATTCATCACCATCATATTCATTATCTTTTTATGTATGTTTACAATTTCTTCTGTATGTTCTTTCAGTGTCTTCTTAATATCCTTAATCTTTTCCTTCACTTCATTAAGTTGGTCCATGATATTTCTTTGGACAGCTTTGAATGCATTCAGTGTTGTGCATTTCTTCCTGGTTTTAGGTTTGATCATTGGAATTGTCCATGTCTTCCTGTTTCTCATTATGGTTTGTAATTTTTTGTTGCTCTCTGGTCATTATTTTATCTTGATGGATTTATTCAGTTGATTAGCTTCTCTTTATGCTTTAGAGTTTTATTTAGCTAGTGTTTTGTGTGTGTGTTAAATTTTCTCTTTGACACTTTGTTTTTCTTGTATTTCCTTGTTGTTTTCTATGTTCCCTTAAAGGAAAAAGATTAGGGCCAGAGGAATCAAAAAGATAAGAAAGGAAGAAGGATAATAGAAATATTGGTAAAAGTTAGAAGACTGACTGTATCAGGCTTAGTAAAATGAATATTTAAATCATGTAGGCAGTGTCGAGCAATATGGGGAAAAAATTGGAGTACTTATAATGAATGGGAAACCAAATAGAGAAAAATATATACAATGATTTAAAAGTCCAGAATGATGAGGAGCGAGGGAAAGAGTAAAGAAAGGGCTGAAAGGAAAAGTTAATAATAATTTAAAAAAGAAAACAGAATAATAAAGATAGAAATTGACACCCATGAAGTAGAGGACTAATGAAAATAGTTGGAATTAAGAACCACAACAGAAAGCAGAAGGTGGAAAGGTGAAGGAAGGAAAAGAGATAGCATTGGTAGACAAAATCACAATACACAGAGAATTGAAAATCAAGGAAGAAGAAGCACAGCAAAGAAGAAACAAGGTAGCAGCACCTAATTTAAAAAGGGGCGGGAGAAGAGGAAGGAAAAGTAAGAAACAAAGAAACAAAGAAAAACCAAACAAACACACAAGCATACAGTCAAACAAAATTAAGGAAGAACAGCATTCCTTTTTGGGGCCTTGCGGAGCCTCTCAGCCTGCATTCATCAATCAATTACCCTGCAACCTTCTCTCTACAGGTTTTGAGGCAGATTTTAGTGATTAAATTAAGTTAAAAAAAATTTTTTGAAGAAATAGGGAACCCAAAAGAAGGCCTCTTCTGGACCAACCCCTATGCCGAGGGGACCCTAAATAGGCTTGTGGAAACTTATCAAACACTTCCCATTGCCTGAGTCCCCCAGGGGAGCTGAGACTCTGACACTCAGTGCAGAATTATAAAGTTGGCAGGCTCTACCCTCTCCTGAGCCAAGCCTCTCTGTCACACCACTGTTAGGTAAATCAGGCTTTCTCAGCAGATTTGCCTCTCTCTTCAGCCCAGCACCACTTCTAGCCGGCTGGTTTGCTCCCAAAAATCTGCAAGGACGTCAAGGCAGCCAAACTGACAGAAGAAAACCCTCTCACCCTCTGTCAGGACCCTCCCACTCTCAGAGAGTGCTCCCTTTCACCGGGTTGCCAGGAGGGTGGGGCCTAGCCATCTGCATCCACTATTTCTAGCTGGGGAAAAAAACTCATGATTTTATATTGGGCAGTCCACCTTGCTGTTCAGCTCCCTCCAGATCTATGTCCCCAAGGTCTCGCTCTGCAATCTCCCAGAAGAGACCACTTGGGCAGGATTCTGTCCCCAATCAGCCATCTTTCGTGAGAGAAATGGTGAGTGCCCATCTAAACCGATGCCATATTCCGCCTCTCTCCTACCATTGTCTCTTTACAATATTCTATGGAACACGTTAAAAAACTCTACTGGAGAGTATCAAAGACAAAGAAGCACAGTGAAAGGAAGGAAAAATATGCAGGCCAATTTTGAAAATGATAAATTTTTTGAGGCTATGCAATTGTAAATATTTGTAAAATTCATATAACTATCATGTGGAAATGGTGGGTTTTTATGTATTTATATTAAAATAACCCAACTTTAAAACTATCTACTATATAAGTTAATGTTTGATTCTGAATGGGAGTAACTTTATAGGGAATATAGTGAAAACAAGACAACATAAGGGAGTGTTCTGTGCTGTTGGTAATGGTTCTGCTTCCTACATGTGGTCTTGTTTACAGGGTTATATTCAGGTCATGAATATTCAGTAATGTGTACACTAATGATATCTGGACTTGACTATGTGCTTATGATTCACAATAATTTTTGGCCACATCAAATACTCTCTTTTAAAAATACATATTTATTTTTATTTGTGGTGAAATATATACAACATAAAAACCATTCTAACCATTTTAAGTGGACAATTCTTTGACATTAAGTACATTGACAATATTGTGACACTTTCAACATTATCTATTTCCAGATTATTTTAATCACTCCAAACCAGAACTCCTAATCATTTAGCAATAACTCCCTTTCCAATGGGCCTTCACCCTTGGTAACCACTATTATGCTTTCTTTCCCTGTGAATTTGCTTATTCCATGTATTTAATATAAGAGAAATCACACAATATTTATCCTTCTGTGTCTGGCTTATTTCACCCAAGATGGTATCTTCAAGGCTCATACATCTTGTAGCATGTATCAGTGCTTCACTGGTTTTTAATGGCTCAATAATATTCCATGGAGTGTATAGACCACATATTGTAGATCCATTCTTCTGTTGATGGACACTTGGGTTGCTTAAGCCCTTTGGCTGTTAGTTATAATGCTGAGATGGACATTGTACCAAAAGCTGTCTGAATCCTTGCTTTCAGTTCTTTTGGGGCACAATAAAAAATTAAAAGTAGAGAAATGCTTATTTTGTTGTTCCTTTTCTATTGAAATTCCAATCAATTTTTTTAAATCAGTTTAATCAACTTCCTGATTCTTCTATTAATGAAATAATGAATGCATTTTCTCCATGTATTCATTTCATATCTGTAAGAGTTAAGTTTTTCAGGTTTTGACAATTATAGTTTAGCACTTTTTAACTCTGTCAGTTTTTCTCAAATTATTCTTTCTTGTTTCAAATTGAGGTTTTTCCTATCAGTCCTTTGCAATTTTTTGTTCCTTAACAGTGCTTGGTATGGTGTAATTTACTGAAAAATTTTTTTACTGTCTTTTTTT
>JAQZBX010106214.1:0-10770 GCA_029593785.1 Cabassous unicinctus
ATATTAAATGAATGTCCTGTCCAAAAATTATATAGCTTCCTCTATCTTTTGTTCATTAGGTTTTAAAACTATAAATGCTTAAAAATACACCACACATATGCCAAAGGTATGCTATGGACCATAGTTAATGGTAAGAGTCTGATGATATTCTCATAATCTGTAACAAATGTTCCACAATGATGTTGTGTGTGGGGAAGTGTTGTTGTATGGGAATTCTATGCATGTGCATGATTGTTTTGTAAGTTCACTTTGTAATAAGAATATATTAAAAATAAAATACACCACACATCCCCACACACTCATACACATATCCTTACTTTTCCAGACTGCTAGTTCTAACATTTCCATGACCATTTCTTTTTTCCTTTTCTTCTGCTTCAGCTCAACACAAAATTGTTGACCCTAGCCACAATGGCCCAAAATGACCTGAAAATTTGTGTGTTTTTTTTCTGGCAAAGACTATCTGTGCCTGGAAATATAAAACTGTTATTCTGAATATATTTCAAAGTTCCAAAAGTCTATGTTTCTTTCTCCCTGGAAAATTTAGCTCAATATGAAAAACAGATTAATTTTCTCCTTTAGAAGCGGCTTTTTCTGTCTTTGACAACCACGAGGCCATCGAGGAGTGGAAAGTAAGGAGAGACAGAAGAAAGTCTCACCTTGTGGCAGTCACCATAGGTAGCAGCCAGCCATCTCAGGGTCACCCAGGATTAGATTGCAAAGCATCAAGATCCTGCTTCAACTGTAGAAAGTTTGGCCACAGAAAGAAAGACTACCCTAGACCACCTCAACTACATAAGGAGCCCCCATGCCCTGTCCTCAATGTAGGAAAAGAGGCCATTTGTATTGGGAGTCCACCAAATCCTGAAGTGAGGGTGAAGCATGACCCAGGGTCCTAATGGCAATGGCCACCAGGAGGACCAAGGGGGCCCAGGGTAAAAAGTATCTCCTTGGACAACTCCGTGGAACATTGAACAAGAAGAACCCTGGGTGACCTCTGACATGGCAGGTAAGGAGATTGATTTTTAATTGATATAGGAACCACCTATTCAGTTCTGACCTGTCATGCCAAACCTCACTTCCCCTGAACATGTCCTGTAGTGGATGTTGATGGTAAATCTAAAATTAGATCCTTTATTGAGACTCTCCTCTGCCAAATAGGAAACCTGATCATAAGCCATCAATTTTTAATTGTCCCTGAATGTCCCACTCCCTTCCTGGGACAGGATTTACTTCATATTCTAGGGGCATACATCCAACTAATAGGGAAAGAGAAAACTTTCAAGGTGCCTGTAGCCCAGTGCTCAAGGGAAGAATGTGGAACTCTGTTTACCCATGGTTCTAGACAAGGAATTAGGTGTCTCATCTGCAACTATT
Source organism: Cabassous unicinctus (assembly GCA_029593785.1). NCBI lineage: Eukaryota > Metazoa > Chordata > Mammalia > Cingulata > Chlamyphoridae > Cabassous > Cabassous unicinctus. Next base: position 1,378 of record JAQZBX010106214.1, read on the forward strand.
CCTCAGGAAATCAATAGTAAAGTAAATCCTATTGTCTTGGAGACCAGGATACCCAAAAGGGCCCTCCAGGTTCCCACAGTTTCCATTGCTTATAATAGCAACCAGCCCTACCCTCATAGAAAGCAGTACACCCTCAAAGAGGAAGCTGGTAAAGGCCTCCAGCCCATGGTTTAAAAGTTATTAGAGAATAGCCTACTAGTCCCCTGCCAATTTAGGAGTGTTAGTCCAAAATCTGGATGAGATTTCTCAACCAGTAGCTTATTTCTCGCAATCTCTGGATAACACAGCACAGGAATGGCCACCTTGCCTGAGAGCAGTGGGCAACACTGCTTAATTGAGCAAGCTACCAAATTAACTTGTGGGCAACCTCTCACAGTCTTCACCCTACACCAGGTGAAAGATGTGCTTAACCCAGGTCTCCCTCCTAGCCCTTATTCTAGAATCTGTCCCACTCATACTCTGGGGAAGACTGGAAAACCCACATACCATCCTGCCAAGGCTAAGCATTTTCCCACCAGAAGGGAAAGAGCAAATGAGGTGGCTAGGACCCATTTCAGCTCAGTCCCTTCAAGATAGTACATGGGCAACCTTTCCTCACCCAGGACCTGGAAACCAAGTTCTGATCAAAACCAGCAGGTGAACAGGCCTTACTCTCCATTAGAGCCAAAATGGAAGGGACCTAATTCTGTGGTTTTAATCACTCCCACAGCTATTCAAGTTAAAGGAATTGCCAGCTGGGTGCACTTATCTCAAGTGATTCCAGCTGCCCAAAAAAGAGCCAGCTTACCAGAAACACCTGACAGGACATAGGAGTGCCAGTCATTGGACAGCCTGAAATACCTCTTCAAGAGACAAAGCTAAGTAGTGTCTGTGTCAAAGCCAGCTGTGCCCTGTAACTCTAACCCAAATGCCTATTGCTTGGGGGAGGGCAAGCCAGACACCTCTTAAGAAATCTTGTCTGTTTTCATTTCCTATACAATAAGTAAAGGGAAATGCCTCTTCTTATCCCCCTCTTAGCTGTTTTAGGCATAACCACCATCATGGAAAACTGGGATTGGCAATTTATACCTAACCCCATTATCTATTACAGTCTCTTCCTAGAGCTAACTAAAAGCATAGTAGAAACTGGTTATGCCTTAGAAGTTCTAAGAGAGCAAATGGACTTTCTTGCCACTGTGGTGCTGCAAAATCACAGGGCACTTAACATGTTAACAGCAGCAAAAGAAGGAACATGTCTGTTCCTTAAGGAAGAATGCTGTCTTTATGTAAATCACTCTAAAATAGTCCTAAACAGCATTCAAAACATGCAAAATAAAGGCCACCAACTTTGGGAGATGCAGCCTGTACCTGGGCCTTCCTACTCTTAGTGGGACCATATATCTTCAAAATTCTAATTAAGTATTTTTTCCAGAATCAACACCTTGTTGGCCATGTGGGGGTTTCATCAAGCTCCACCCATGGTGCCAGATTCATCTTCCTCCAACCACAATAGAGTAGCAAGAGGGTTTTACATCTTGTGAGTTAAACCCTACTGTTCCTAACCAGCAGGAAGTAATTACAAAAGAATGACCATCATCCATCAGCACCCCCTTAATAATAAGGGTGAAAACCCTCTGAAGGGGGAGTTGAGGCAGGCTAGTTTAGGGAATGAAAAGATGAATCTGGGACCTGACAGAAAAACACAGCTGTGAAACATATGGCCATAGAATTCCACCTGGAAATCATCTGAGAGAAAGGCGCCCCCCCCCCAATAGAAAGCAGCTGGAAGAAATGGAAAGAATCCTCATTTAGAATGAGATTTCATCCAGGATCAGGGAAAAGCCTCAGATATTCTCAAGGGGCCTTATCATTGGACCCCCTCCCCAGGAAATTGTTGGGTGGAGTAATCAATCAAAACAGTAAACAACTGGGACCCCTCCCGCAAACATTAGCAAGTTGGAGGAATAATTAATGTTTTAAAAATCATCTCTTTTTTCTTCTTCTCTGCCTGGACCAGCCCACAAGTATTCTTGGAATCCATAATCTGTAATTTTCTCTCATTTCTCTTCTCTCATTTCATTAATATAAATGACTGGCCTAAACAAACTGACATGTTCTTAAACTCTTTTATGTAACATAGCCAAGAACCTAAAGGAAATCCTGCAACAGGGTCATCAATTTTAACAAATGTACCACACTAGTGAAGATGTTGTTCATGTGTTAAAGTGTGGGAGGAGGTGGGAGTGGGGCATATGGGAATCCCTTTTTTTATGAAACATTTATGTTATCTAAAGCTTCTTTAAATTAGTTAATTTTAAAAAAGTTAAAAAGCAAAAAAATAAAATCAGTTCTGGGCATGGTCAATCCTGGGGCAAAATTCCTCTCTAGTCTGTGGATCTGTGAAACCTTGAAAAGTTATCTGATTCTAAAATACAATGGTGGAGAAGGCACAGAATAGACATTTCAATTATTGAAGAGAGGAATTTGAAGAAAAAGGAGACCAAGTTTCCCAAGCCAGTTTGAAATCCAGCAGAGCAAACCACATTAGATTTCAATGTCTGAGTCATCTATAGATAGATGCTTTCTCATCAGGGCCTGCTTCAGTGGCAGCCCCACTCTTTCCAAATACCTGGACTCTGGTCCTGCTTTCTGCAAACAATAGGGCATCAGCCCCATCCTCTCCAAGAATTGGAATATAGTCAGGGTCTTTTTGATGGCTGGGGTATAAAGCAAACCCTCTTACTTTTGAGTGGTAGCTGAAATCTCCCTGAATACCTTGACATTAGGCCCAGTAGGGTCCAGCCCCTGCAAGTCTGGAGTTTAATTGTAATTCTTTTATCCCCCCATGTTTAAATGTGGTGGATATTCTGAATTTCTAAAGGAGGTACAGACATAGCTATGGGATAAGTGTGGTTCTTGGTCTGTACCAAGCACATTTGATCTTATTCTCCAAGAGTTTTCATCTTCTGAGTATTTTTTAAACATTTTAAATTGAGATTTTAGTATCCCCACATTTGTTTTTCATTCCACATCATCTTCCATCAAGCTCTGAACTTGAAGGATTGTTAGGAGCTTAGTTAGAAGCATCTGGAACACTGATGGTGGAAGAGTTCATGGTAAAACTTCCCATCCCAACTGTGGCTGGTCTCATAGGGCAATGGCATTGGTCAAATGCTGCAAAGGCTTCTCCTATTCACCTGGGGCCAGGAACTCCTTTCCAGAGCTGTATTTCTTCAGGGATGTATTTTTGAACTGCTTCGGTACATTTCAGATTGGATAATTTGGAAAGCCCAGCTCTCTGCTTAGCAAGTTTCTGTTTTCTTTCTTGGCTCTCACAGCTGTTTTTGAAAATAGGTTCTCTATGTCTCTTGCAGTTGAATTAAATACAGTACCCCATGCAGAGGGCCACATGTACCCTGGTGGTGAGTCCTCTTTTCCAACCCAGCATTTTCCATTGGTTTCCTAGTGTATAGGGCAGCATTGGTCAGTGAAGGAGAAACTGGCCACCCATGCTCTGATTATAAAGTTGTTTTTAATCATTATTTTTTATCTTTGTATGTGCATTAGAGAGTCACCAAATTATGTGGCATCATGACAAATGGAAAATGGTTAAAAATGAAGATGCAGATTTAGACATACATGGCTTCACTTTCTTTTCACAGGCAGCATAAGAGGTGTGGAAATGGGCAATTGAGGAGACTCTTTTTTCTGTAGGTATCTATATGCCTAGCATCTCAGACAGGTGAGGAAGTGGGAAGATGAATTAAACAAAATTAGCTCTCAGATAGTCATGATAGCTGTGTGATATGGCTTTCTATTCCTTTTGAATACATTGAAATAAAATGTGAAATGAAGAAAATAATTTATGTATTGTTCTCTCAATGAGAAAAATGCAAAAGTCTGTGGTTCCTAACATGGACACTGGACACTGAAAATGTTTATTTCATCTGAGGGGTACATATCTATTGGGAACCAGAGGGTATAGCCGTCCTTAGATCTGAAACAGGACAAGATCACTCTCAATAGTACATACATCAGAAAGCAAATGTGGTGATCTGGGGTGTTGGGAGGAGAGGGCCCTAGGGATGGGGCAAGACAAGATCAGGAATGGCTGATGGCAGTCCACAAGTCAGACCATGTCCCCTGGACCTGGACTGGTTCCCACTCCCACTTGAGGAACCATCCCTCTTCACATCAGGTGGTCTTTGTAATTCATGCCTCTATGTACATGGGTGAACTCTATACTTAGCTTCCTGAAGAACCAATGAACTGTTCTTCCACATTGGTGGCCAGAGTCCTTTGGCATTTTACAATCACACCAGCAGTGAATAAGCATTACTCTGCCTTTTTCCACATCCTCTCCACACTTCTCCTGGTATGTGGGAAGCACAGCCTGCACTTCCCACATATTAGGTCCCAGGTTCAATTCCTCACCCTGGAATCTCAAAAAAAATATCAAAACCATTTACCTGGCTGTTCCAGTAACAGAAATTCCTCTATTCTATTTCCATGAATACAATATAGCAGTTTATTTCATTTATATATTAAATTCTCCTACCTGGATTTCCTTTTCACAGAAATCCTCTAAATAAAATACCTACCAAGAGGTAAAAGCATCTGAAAGTAGTCTGGGTTTCTACCTCCATCCTCATGATCATCAGGACTAACAGGGATGCCTAGGCCCAACACGAGCCTATGGCTACCACATGTATTAATCTGCATCTTCTGCCCAAAATCAGAGCTGAAAAAGGGAGGACTGAGTATATGGGGAGTCTGGGAGGAACCAGGACCTCATAGAGGACAAAGGGAACTGTCAGCCCTTCACAGGGGACTCAGAGAAGGACACTGCTCAGGGGAGGGCTGGTGGGAAAAGACACAGAATGACCAGGATTCTGCTGAACAAAATTAGCATTTATCCTGAACTTAGGGAGGGATGGGTGGGATAGGGAATAAAAGGGACAGGAGTGGGAAAGGAGTTATAAATTGTCATGTTTCCATGAAAATAAAAGCAGGTAAAATTGTGTCAGAGCACTTGACAATAGAGTGATACAGAAGCCGGTTGTGGATCTTTAAGTAAAAATGTATAGACATATAAAAATGTACACATCAATGTTGGTGTGAATGTTTGTATAAATAAATATATCCACAGTTAGTTTCACCCTCCCTGGCCCCAGGGCCTATAGCCAGGCTTATTTAGGCAACTCTCTGAGATAGGAAGTAGGGGCATGGCTTGGATATCAGGGCAGAAAGTATCACAAGAGACCCATGTGGAACTTTGCCCTGATGTAGGATTCCCTGAGAGAGTTTACTTTAGAAAAGTCAATTGGCATTAAAAATAATTGGGAAGCCATTATAAATGGCATTACTTGGCCTACAATTGTCTCTTAATAAGCAAACATCTACCTACCAAGAAATGAAAAGCCTTCCGGATGGTGTGCCATCCTGTGCACCAGTCCTTGGGGATGCATCCCATAGAGAAGGCTTCCCCTGGAAAGGATCCCTCCACATTGGAAAGCCTCACCCAACATAGGGACAGGGACAAAAGCACTTGTGGGAGGGGCTTAGCATAGTTGGTAATACTGAGGAGTCATTTCAGACACAGTAGCTTTAAAACTCTCAAAGCTGGCTTGCCTAGCTCTCCCTTTTACAGAAAATTCTCTTGAGAATATACCTATGAAGAAATGAAGTTATTTTGAGATCTTTGGGGGCACAGCTAAGCTCAAATAATTACACATCTAATTGTCCTAAAATTAGCTCAATAAGCATTTTTTAGCCATCTAGTATTTGCATACCCCAGGAATCAGGCACAACATAGGTGCTCAATTTATAGGCTAGGCATTGATACTTATAAGGCCCCAAACTGCATTGGATCCCCTGGTCCTGCTTCCCTTTCAGGGGACTCCTTACCCACTGTTGTCTCTAGAAGTTTCCTGCTGAGGTCCCTGCCTACAAAGCAGCTATCATCAAACCCCCTATGACTAGATTGTGTATTAGTGTCATCTAGTGGTCATATCTTCTGAGTCAACTCCAAAATCCTCCATTTAAATTCACTACAACTGCTCATTCTGCTAAAGTGCATCCTGTGGTCACTGAGCATGTGAATTGTGGTAGTTCATTTCTGACCCCAAAGGGGCTTTGTCTGGTGTTCCTCTGCTTTTTCTTTAGCTGCCCCAAGGGTAGAGAGAGTGGGTGTGGGAGGGGAGTAGAGACCTGTGTCCTGGCCCCAGATTCATAGAGGGAGCACATCCCAGCTGAGGAACATGTGTTGGGGAGTCAGGAAGGAGAAGCAGGAGACAGGGAGAATCCTTGCTGTACCCACAACCCTCTTCTCGCGTTTTATTCCACCTCTGGCACCCATGGCCAGTCTCCAACTGTGGCACCAGGGACATCATGATCAGACCACCTGTGACATAACCCTTGTCCACTTCTCCAGGTGAACCTCTTTCCCCTAGCTGCTTGGCTCCCTCTGTGGAGGCCCTGCCCTCTCAGAGCACTCCCTCCCTCCTGTTCTTCAACCCTCTACCCTATCCATCCAGAAGATGCCCACAGAGATCTAGAACTTTCATCTGGCTAGAAGCTAAATGTCTGCCTCCATGCCAGTGATTCTAAAATGGGGCTAAGAAAAGTGAGAAATGGGAATGCCCCAGACTGGGGAGTTTCTCAAAGGCCCTGCAATTTTTAACCTGCCACCTTGGGGTGGGGTAGTTGGAAGAAGGCTTTGATTGGAGAGGAGACTGTGGCTATGTCCCAGCTTCATCTACACTGAAGCTTCTAGCTTTCAGAATGTCTGTATTTGAAAGAAGTGATTAAAATCTGCAAGTGGGTTTAGGAGCAAAGGCTAGTGTTTGCATCTTAAGTGATAAACCAAGCCTGAAATCATCTATAGGAAATCATTCACTGATAACTAACAGAACTTGTTTAGGGCCACCTCAGGAACCAGCGCTAAACAGCCTGACATCCTTCCATCTGTACTCAGAAGCTTCCTGTGGAATAACCAAGCAAGGCCTGATCTCTACAGGTAAGTAGTTCCCAAGCTGAATGCCATAGTGAAGGACACCTACCTCCTCAGGTGTGTGACTTTCCCAGGACATCTGGACACCTTCTTTCATTTGCCATTTCATCACTGGCTAATTCCCTTCTGCAAAAGTGGAAATCCACTACAGCCTTGACTCTGAACAAGCTTACAAAGACCTACTAAAAGCAGACAATATCAGGGCTGAAATTCAATGAGTATTTTAGGCAAAATGTCCATAGTGGGGGAAAATTTGGGGGTGAGACTTTTATCCTGGGATTGCCCTTCCTTATAACTGTGTTTTGGGACCTTACTGTGGCTGAGAAAGTCCTGGGGAGGCTGTGGAAGGAGGATGGCAAGGGAAAACCACAGTTTGGCTGGTCAATGGCCACTAACTGGGGCTGATGACCCCTTTGTCCTGATGATGTAGACACCAATAATCCTTGATCATGGGGAAGGGCAGATGGGGACCATCTGTGATTTTGTGTATACAATTTTCAGGGTTTTTTTTTATTCCAGGCAAGGTGTTAAAGCATCAGTAACTGTGGTGTGGAATGTAAGAACAAAAGAGACCACCACAAGGTGTCATTGTTGGATAAGAATTATTCCTATAGTCACAATTCCCAGAGGGGTGGAAACTGGGCTTTTAATGCAGGAGGAGGCAGGAACCCTTCAGGAAAGGGACTGTGTGGGCCCCTGTAGGGTGGCTGCCAGGGCCTCATCTGTGACTGATTTGAGACCCTCTCTCATCCTGCTGATATCTCACCTGGGCAAGCATTGCTGGTAGTAGGGTCTTGGTTGAGCCAGGCTGCCTGGTAACTTGGGAAGAGGGTTTCCCAATAAAAAAAATTCCATGACTGTGTCAAAGAGGACTGCCCAGGGCAGGAGAGGTACTCAGTGTGTCTTCTATGGCAATGCTCAGAGAAATGCTCTCTCCATTGCATCATCTCCATCTTTTTAAGTAAAAACCTAGCCTTATGGATTATTTGACTGAGGGCATTTGCCGTGGATATCAGCCAGCTCAAGAGAGGTCTGTCTCTCTTCTTTCGTATGTAAATAGAGGAGGGGCTTGGATTCTTTAGTGTTACTAGTCAATTACCTCTCTCTTTCCCTTTTTTTCTGATATGAAAGGGGTCACTTACTCTTACCAACCAGTCTGCCCTTTCTGCTCACTCAGATCTTTTTTCCACCTGTTGAACATTTTTATGTTTTCCAATTTTTGTGACCAAGAACAAAGCTGCTTAAATATTTATGTACAAGATTTTATGTGGAAATAATTTCTGTTCACTTTAGTAAATGTATGCAAGTGGGGTTAAAGAACCATTTGTTAAGTGTATGATTTACTTTTTAAGAAACTGGTATTATCTTCCCAAGTGGCTGTATTACTTTGTTTTGCATTCACATGAGTAATAAATATGATTTCCTGTTGTTCTGCATTCATGCCACTATTTGGTATTCCCATTTTTTTGGTCAAACTCGTGTGTAGTGGTATCTCATTATCTTCTAATTTGCATTTCCCTCATGACTCATATATTGAGTTTTTCTTCTTATATTATTTCCTGCACATATATCTTTTAATGGGGGTAGTATTAAGATCATTTAGCCATTTTTTAATTGCAATGTTTGTATTCTTAAGGCTGAGTTTTAAGTGTTCCTTATATCCCGGATACAAGCTCTTAATTATATATGAGATTTATATATAGATCCTGTAAATCTGTGGCTTGTATTTTCTTTCTAACAGTGTCTTTCTCAGAACATATGTCTTTGCTTTTAATCAAATTAATTTCATTAGTTTTTATTGTTTATGTCATTTGGTGTTCCTTAAGTTTTATCAAATAAAATTTTCAATTTCAGTTTCCAGTTTGGACTCCCTTTCAGGGACATGTTTCACTTTCCTTATGGTAATGGAGTCTCATAGGCAACCATTTGTCTTTCTCTAGGGTGTCCCAATTGATCTTGGTGGTGTCTGTTCTCAGCAGCATGATGATGGCTGGATCATGTGTGATTGTTTGAACACTCATTGTTGAAAAGCTGATGTTTTCTCCACTGAATTGTCATAACATATCTATAGAAATCCTATTGGCCATATATGGAAGCCTATAGGGTCCTCAAGTCTGAACATGCTTATAAAGACCTACTATATGCTAGATGCTTTCAGGACTGTAATTCAATTGGTATTTTAGGCAAGGTGTCCATGGTGGTGACATATGTGGGGATAGTACAAAGACCATGACTGTCCTTCCATATAGCTCTGCTTGGAATCTGACCCTGGCTGAGAAAGTGCTGGGGAGGCCTGGGGAAAGCAGATGGTGAGGGGTATTCCCAAGATGCCCAGCCAATGGTCACTGCCCAGTGCTAAGAACTCCTTTTGCTGAAAGGTGCAGAGACCACAAATCCCCAGG
>JAQZBX010106215.1:0-10770 GCA_029593785.1 Cabassous unicinctus
CCAGATGTGCAGTTAGGTCTTTGATTTTACCTTTCTTCTTTTTTATTATAAGCTTTAATGGCTATAAATTTCCCTCTCAGTACAGCTTTTGCTGCATCCCATAGTTTTTGATACATTGTGTTGCCATTTTTATTCATTTCAAGGTAGTTACTGATTTCCTTTGCAATTTCCTCCTTGACCCACTGATTGTCTAAGACTGTGTTGTTTAACTTCCATATCTTTGCACCTCATCTGGTTCTGTACCACTTACTAATTTCCAGAATCATTCTGCTGTGGTCAGAGAACTTATTTTGTAAAATTTCAATCTTTCTGAATTCATTGAGAGTTTTCTGTAATCTTTCCTAGCTTGTGGTCTATCCTGGAGAATGATCCTTGTGCACTTGGGAAGAATGTATATCCCACTGTATTTGGGTGTAATGTTCTGTATATATCTATTAGGTCTAGATCCTGTAATGTATATTCAAGGCCTCTTTTTCCTTATTGATACTCGGTTAAGATGTTCTTTTTAATGGTGAGAATGGTTTGTTACAGCCCCCACTATACTTATAATAACATCTTATCCCCACTTAGTTTTTCCAGTTTCCCTCCAGTATTTTAAGGCACCCTGATGAGGTGCATAAATTTTATCATTGTTCTTTCTTCTTTACAGATTAACCCTTTTATGAATATATAGTGTCTTTCTTTGTCTCATACAAGAGTTTTGCGTTTAAAGTTTGTTTTGTCTGATATTAGTATTGCTACTCACACCCTTTTTTGTTTAATGTTTCTATGTAGAACTGTTTTCCAAACATTTTTCTTGCAAACTCCTTGCCTCCCTGGGTCTCAGGTGAGTTTCTTGTAGACAGCATTTAGATGGTTCATATTTTCTTATCCATTCTGCCAATCAGTGTCTCTTGCTTGTAGAGTTTAATCCATTAACATTAAATGTTATTACTGTCAAGGCATTACTTACATTAGCCATATTTTCTTTAGATTTATATATGTCATATGTTGTTTTTATTTCTCTTTTTATCTTTTTAGTCATCCTTACCAATAATCTTCATTCCTACACTCTCCTCCAACCCTCTGTCTCCTGTATTTTCCTTTCACCCTGCAAAACTCCCATTTGTATTTCTTTTATGAAAAATTTCTTGTTGACAAACTCTCTTAATTTCTGTTTAACCATGAATATTTTGAACACACCTTCATTTTTTAATTCTAGCCTTGTTGGATACAGAATTCTTGGCTGAAAGTTTTTTTTTTTTCTTTTTTCACCTTAACTATGTCATACCGCAGCTTTCTTGCCTTCATGGTTTCAGATGAGAAATCAGCACTTAACCTTCTTGAGCTTCTCTTGTATATGATGGATCTCTTTTCTCTTGCTGCTTTCAATATTCTCTTTTTGTCTTGAGCATTGGACAATTTGATAAGTATATTTCTTCAGGTAGGCCTCTTATGACTCATCCAGGTTGGGGTGCCCTTTGCTTCCTGGACATGTACATCCATGTGCCTCAAAAGAGTTGGGAAATTTTCAGCCATTATTTCCTCCAACAGTCCTTCTGCCCCCTTTCCCTTTTCTTCTCCCTCTGGGATGCCTATAATGCATATATTTGTGTGTTTCATGTTGTCATTCAAATCCCTAGGGCCCTACTGGATTTTTTCTATCTTTTTATCTATCTGTTCTACTATCTGTCTGATTTCAGATTTACTGTCTTTGACATCACTGATTCTTTCCTCTGCCTGTTTAAATCTGCAGTTATGTGTTACCAGTTTATTTTTGATTTCTTGCATTTTGCCAGTCATCACCATCAGATTTATTATCTTTTTTATATATGTTTACAGTTTCTTCAGTATGTATCACCAATGTCTTCCTAATACTTTTCATCTCTTCCTTCACTTCAGTAAGTTCATTCATGATATTTGTTTGGAAAAATTCCTGAATAGTTGTTCCACAATCTACAGCTCCTCCTGTTTCATTAGTTTGTTCATTAGACTGAGTCACACTTTCCTGTTTCTTAATATGTGTTATAAGTTTTGTTGGTGTCTAAGCATCTGTTTATCTTGATGGGTTTATTTGTTTGGTTAGCTTCTCTTTCTACTCTAGGGTTTTTGTTGTTGTTTTTTTGCATGAGTGGTAAGGTTCTTTTTTTACTCTTGTTTCTTCTTATTCTATATCCTTGCTGTTGTCTGTGTTTCCTTGAAAAAAAGTATTAGGACCAGAGGAAAAGAAAAAGATAAGAAGAGAAAAAGAATGATAGTAATAATAATAAAATATGTAGAAGAGGAGCCATATAAGGTCTAGCAACATAAATAAGTAATATGAGTAAAAAATCATAAAAAATACGAAATAATAAGAATAAAAAATGTGGAAAGAAAAAATGAATCAAGAAAAAATACATAGAAAAATTAGAATGAATTAAAAGGACAGAAAGATGAGGAGACAGGAAAAGATGAAAAGAGAAAGAAAAATAAAAAGTGAAGGCCAAACAAAAAGAGGTTGAATGAAAGAAAAGCAACAGAATACAGAAGATAGATAAAGGAAGGAAAAAAAAGAAAGAAAGTAGTTATAAAAATAAGTTTTAAAAAAGGGAAACAAAGAAAGGGGAAAGACAACAAACAAGAAACAAAAGAACAACAACCAAAACAGCAACCCAGGAAAAACAGCCTTACCTCTTAAGTCCTTAATGAGTGCTTCTTAGGCTGCCAGTACTCACCAATCATTCACCACACAGACTGCCCTCCCAGGTGATGTACGCGAGTTTAGCAAATAAAATTTTTAAAAAAGAAACAAAATGGAACTGATAAAAAAATAGCACATCCAGGAAGACCTGAAACAAGAAAATATCTGTCTATACATTCCCTGTCATAAAGTACTGGCTGAGTGCCTAATAACCTGGTGGAGTCCCTTCTCATAAGAAGTACCAGGAATTGAACCAGGGACCACCTTTATGCTAGGCAAGAATTCCTTTACTGAGTTACACTGGCTCCACAAGTTAAATAGGCTTCTGAAACCTTATCTGGGCTCCCAAATGATGCTGATGTTACTTGTCCTTGAATCACAGTTTGAGTATGAATAGTAAGGTACCCACACTAGATTTACTGAATCAGAAAATATCAGGGTGAGACCCAGCAATCTGTTTTCTTAATAATTTTATTAACTAAAGTCCATACTTTATACTGGCAACATCTGTTTTACAAGCCTTCCAAGATATCTCTGATGCCTATGAAAAGTTTGAGAACCGCTATGCTAGGCTGCTCTGTAAAAGGCCAAGGAATCTGATGACCAGTCCTGAAGATCTATCAGATATTGATCTCCTTTTAAAACCATTCAAATCTCATTCATAGAATATAATTTTATCCCTGGCTTTGAGTTGCTTCCACAACAGTTTTCCACTTTTCATTTCCTGGAGTGACCTAAAAGCTAAAAACTCTGAATTTCACATATTGTGTTGTCCCAGATGACACTTACAAAAAGGGAATAGGTTTAGTGGGCCATTTTTATTACTCATTGCCTATCTTCTGGTATGCATTGAACATAAAATAGGTATGGAGAATGCAATAGAAAAGTGATTGACAGTTTTGTTGCTGAATGTTATAGAGGAGTTTTTAATGAATACTCATAGAAACTTTATTTGTAAAAGCCCCAAAACGGAAACAACACAAATATACTTCAACAAGTGAATGAATAAATAAACTAGGTGGTAATCCATACAATAAAATATTATTTAGTGGTACAGCCACTGTGGAGGACTGTTTGACAGTTCCTAAGGAAGTTGAATATAGACTTGCCATGTGACCTGGCAATACCATTTCTAAGTATATACCCAGAAGAAATGAGAGCAGAGACATGAACAGACATCTGCACACTGATATTCATGGCAGCATTATTCACAATCATCAAAAGGTGGATACAACCCAGGTGTCCATCAACTGATGAATGGATAAACAAATTGTGATGTATACACACGATGGGATATTATGCAGCGGTAAAAACAAATGAAGTTGTGAAGCATATGACAACATGGATGAACCTCGAAGACATTATATTGAGTAAAGCAAGGCAGACACAAAAGGCCAAATACTGTATGATTGCACTATTATGAACTAAATATATAGTGTAAACTCATGTACTTAATCTTTAGAATATAGTTCACTAGAAAAAAGAAGGAAGGTAGAGAATGAAAAGCTAAGGGTTAATCTGTGCCAAATTGGTAAAAAAGTTGTTTATAAATATTTGTAAATGAATAGAAATGGTTAAAGTATATCATGGTGGTTGTAACTAGCAGTATGGATGGGTGTGACAGTCGTTGAAAGGGAAAGCCTAAGATCTTGTATATTACTAGAAGGAAAGCTAAGAACTGTAACGTGGGACTCTATAAGATAGTAAACCTCATTTAAAACATGAATTTGGGTGATATTGCACATATAAGGCAGTTTTTACAAAATATAAGTACAAATATACCAGAAAGAAGGAAAAAGAATAACAGGTATGTATGTCAGGGGAAGCATAGAGAGATTGAGAGGTGATGAGTTTTGATTGTTTTGTGTTCATTATTACTTTTGGAAAAATGAAAGTGATCTAAGAATGATTGAAGTGATGAATCTATGAATATGTGTTTACACTGAATACCATTGATTGTGCACTTTGGATGGATTTATGCTTTATTAATAAATATCAATAAAATTGATTCGTTAAAAATATTATTCAGCAATAAAAAGAATGAATTTTTGATACTGGCAACATTTTGGATGAATATTAAGAGGATTTTGCTGAATGAAAAATAGCTAAACTCAAAATGTTACATATGCTATAATTCTACTTATATAACATTCTTAAAATGACAAAATTATTGTTTTGGAAAACAGCCTATCATTTCCAATGATTGGGATTGTGACAGAAGCTGTGATTAAGTAAGAAGGAGTTTCTTTGAGGTGATGGAATTGTTTTATATCCTGATTTTGAGGGTGATTACAAGAATCTAAACATGAAATATGATTTCATAGAACTATATACAAAAAAAAGGAAAAAAAATAGTATCGAATCTATGTCAAAACTGGTGAAACCTGATGTGGCAGTATGATCACAGCTATGAAATCTAAAAATAGATATTGGATTAGCCTTGTAAACTAGTCTGTTCCTCTGGGCATGATTAAGTTATGATTAGGGCTTTGATTGGGCCATGTCAGTAGGACTCAGAGATAAAAGACATGGCAAGGGACAGAGTTGGAGTTTTTGATGTTGGAGTTCTGATGCTGAGTTTTATTGCTGGAGCCCTGGGAAGTAAGCACAAAGAGGAGCTTTGTCGTGAGGAAGGAGAGAAGGCCCCAGGAAAAGAGATGAGCTGTTCACCTGATAGACTATAGCTAGACTTGTGGAGAAAAGCAAAGCCTGAGCCCAGAAAGAGACAAGCCACCGGAAGAGAGGAACCCAGGAAGCCTGAACCCTGACAGATATCGGCAGCCATCTTGCTCCAACAAGTGGCCATAGACTTTGATGAGGGAAGTAACTTACGTTTCATGGCCTGGCAACTGTAAGCTTCTACCCCAAATAAATACCTTTTATAAAAACCAACCAATTTCTGGTATTTTGCATCAGCACCCCTTTGGCTGACTAATACACCTGAGTATGGCTTCTAGTTTTGTTAATAATTTTGTACCATTAGTAATTCCCAGGATTTGATAGATGTATTATGCTTATGTAAGGTGTTATCATTGGGGGACGCTAGATGAATAGTACTATTTTTGAAACTTTTATTTAAAGTTTGAGTTTAAAATTATTTTTAAAATATTAGTTTTAAAAAGTAAAAAAAAAATGTACTTCCCAAATATGTTTTTTTAAGGATTAAATAAAGTTTGAAAGTCTTAGGTTAAGGTAGCACATTGTTGGCCCATGAACTAGATTTATCCTAGAGATACATCTTGTTTAGCCAACAGGCTATTGGCCCATAGGATGTTTTTAAATTTTTTTTAACAAATTCATGTGATGTTTTAATATCTACTTTAAAGACATATCTGAAAATCCTAAAATATTCAAATATCTGGGCCATATTATAAACTTAATGAATATGAATCTTTGTAGGTTGGTCTTGGGGATCTATATTTTAAACATGTTTCTTAAGGGATTCTAATACATACACAAGTTTAAGAACCATAGTTCTAATAGATCTAGAAGGGAATGAAATCCCCAGGCCTGGCCAGGCACTGACGGGGGCTTACAACACCCAGTGCCAAAGCTGGAATTTGTGAGAGAGCTGGATCCTTCATTGGACAAGCAGTGTGGGGAACAATATTTTTCAGGTCTGCTTACTGCACATAGTTAGGTGTCCTAGGAGATAGGAACACACCCACCTTCTGCATATCTTAGTTGTCATGGAGACAGGCATAACAAAAGGTTGGTCTCCTAAGGATGGCAGCTGATAGGAGACCCAGTTAAGACCAGAAATACCACGTGGAATTTCCGATTATATGGGTATGTGCAAGAAGAGGACCATCTAGAACTCAGATGTCCTTGTTTTCAGGACCTATTGTGTTATAACTTGCTAACCTCTCTTGCTCAGACTTATTCTACTGCCCCTTATCAGATCTGACTCTGCCCACATTCTGACCTATGCCCACCCATATACCAAAGTTTTTTTCTTTTTTTATGAGAAAGAGAGTCAATAACAACTGTCTCATTCCTCTTCATCACCACTGCTAGTACATTAGTTCATCTGTCATTACTTCCTGTCTTTATTACTTTCCAACCTCCTAACTGTACTATCCATCTCCAAACTAAACTGTCCTTTTCCTGTCTTTACCTTGCTGTTACCATGGAAATTTTCATGTATAGACTTGAACAGTTCACTCTTAAGCTTTTAGACCTCCAAAAGCCCTACACGGTCCCCAGCATGAAATCCAAATTCCTTTCATAATCTGACATTTGCAGTCTTTTCCATCCTTGTCTTTAACACTCATCAGCATGTGTAATAGACTACAGTCACACACAAATAGAGAATTATTATGCAGAAAGAGATGTGTGTGTGTGCACAAATGCATATGTGTGTGTGGTGTCACTCTTCAAATGAAAATTAGAAATAAAGATCCATTGATGAGTTTTCATAAATCATTCTACCTGAAGTCATACATTTTAAAATATCATTTGCTTCTAAATTTGACAGGATATTGAACCAAACTGACCCATCTTTCTTTCCTGCCACCTCTACAGTCTCCCTTGTATCCAACCTCTTTTCTGTGATTCCAAGACCTGACTTTGACCACACTTTGAAGCAGTCAGAAGCAGGGGTGAACTGAGTACTTCACAGTTGGGGAATTGAAGACAAAGAAACAGACCCAAGATCACAATTCTGACTCTGATTCTAATTTGGATTCAGATCCATATTTCTCCCAGAGTCTATGGATACATCACTTCCCCTTCTCTGTTCCCCTTCCAGTATTGCTATACAAGAGTCAAAATCTAGGCCAACTGAAGTCATTTCAAAGCCCACGGATATTCTGACAAATGAGGCTAAAAATAGCAATCTACCCACTACCTTACAGAAGGGGAAGCCAGAAAAGAAAGTGGAATGGTCAAGTGACACTGTAGACAATGAGCACTTGGGCCGTCGCTCATCTAAATGCTGCTGCATTTATGAGAAGCCTCGAGCCTTTGGTGAGAGCTCCTCAGAGAGTGAAAAAGAAGATGAAGATAACTGTAATGCTATACTGTGTATCTGGGGTCATCACAGGGGGCATCGTCGTGCCCTTTCCAACATAGCCCCTAACACTTCCTCTACAAAAACTTTAGAACCAACATCACAGCCCCTTCCTTCACCTATGAAGGTCTAAGTCTCACTTTGCCTCCCCCATCCCTGAATCAGTCTGGACTGCAATATCTCTATGTTGCTACTCAGGGGTTAAATAAACAGTTTGACTCTTCTCTGAGTGTGCTTCTTGTCTATTTGACAGCTAGAGAGGGTAGTAGGGGGAAGAAAGGCAAGGAGACAGACAAAGATGCCAATAGAGTACCTGAAAGCCCTAGTACTGCATGACAAATATGATTCCAGAGTCCCAGGATCTCAAAGATCCTTATGTACTCTTGTCTTATTTAGAGAACTGGACTGTCTGCCCCCTTCTCTTCCTGACAATTTCATTGTGATCATAGCAAACCCCCACTTTACCAAAAGCTACCATTTTCTCTATACTTGCTACCCATCCTAGTCAACATCATCTAATGAGTGCCAGTTTATTCTTTTGCTTTAATTAGGAACTTGATCATTTACCTTATGTTTACCTATTTCACCCTATACTTGCTTTCATCCTCAGTAATATCAATGTCCCTTTAGATGAGATTTTGTGTAAACTGGATATTTTTACCTTCAGTTCCACTTACATTCAGCAACCTTCACCCATGCTCATACCATGGAACTAACCAACAAAGTACTATTCCACCTCTAAGGTTTCTGTTTAGGAATCTTACTTTCTGATCCCAAACATTTACTTTTGAACTCTGTACCTCCAACTCCCAAAACTATTCTGTGACCTCATGGAGGCTTCTGGCCTCCCAATTATATACTGGTTTTCCAATCTTTCAAACTCCTGGATTTGTTTCATCCAAGCTTATGACCTATCATTCAAGAACATTGTATAACATTCAGTAACAGTGTCCCCACTTCCTTATCTACTTGTCAAACCTCTCTTGTCGATTTATAGGCATGATATATAGCAAAAAAGATTGAAATGATGTGTTTGTGGGTGTTGAAAAAATTGGTATAAAAAAGCATCCATCAACAGATGAATGGATAAACAAACTGTGGTCTATTCACACGTTGGAATATTATGCAGCTGTAAGAAGAAATGAAGTCATAAAGCTTATGGCAACATGGATGAATCTGGAAGACATTATGCTGAGTGAAGCAAGCCAGACACAGAAGGACAAATACTGTATGAATGCATTACTATGAACTAAATATATTGTGTAACATGTTTGATCCACAAAAAAAAAAAAAATTTATATGTATCCATTACATTTAATGGAAAAATGTATATATTTATTCATCTGTGTTTACTTTTTAGTTTTTAATTGTTTATATTTTCGATTATTAAATGTACAAATAAAGTTAAGAAAAAAAAAAAGCGTGAGGGAGGGAAGGGTAGATGGTGGCTGAATAAGGAGCTCCAAGAGTCAGGGTGGTTAGTAATCACACAAAGCTATCTAAAGCACCTGTTTGGGGGAAAAGGAGACCACAAGAACATCCTGCAACATCCATGAAAGAATAGAAGGAGGAGACTGCCCCATCTGCAGTGAAGATTTGTGAGTAAAGCATTCCACGCTGTGGAGGCTGGTGTCCATCATTCACTGACAGCACAAGCTGCCTTGGGAGCTATTTTGTGGCTGGAGTTGGAAGCTCCATTTCCCAAAAATGGGGGGGGAAGAGATGGTTGGCCACTGAATTCACCTGCTGATTAGTAAATTTGACTGGTGTAGAAGTTTGGTATTAATTATGAATTCAAAAAATAGATATTGGATTACGTTTGTAAACTGGTCTGTTCTTCTGGGCATATTAGATTCAGAGCTTTCATTTTTACTCGATTAAATTATGATTAAGGCTTTGATTGGGCCATGTCAGTAGGACATGGAGTCCCTGCTCCTTTGGTGGGCATGGGCTCATATAGAAAACTACACGGCAGAGGAGTTAATTGGAGTTTTGATATTGGAGTGCTAGGAAGTAAACACAAAGAGAAACATATGTGAGGAAGGAAAGAAGGCTTCATTAGACATGGCAGAAACTCCACGAAGAAAGATGAGCCATTTGCCTGATAGTTTATGGGTGGTCTTGTGGAGAGAAAAGAGCAGCTGAGTCCAGAGAGAAATGATCCCCAGGAGAAAGACAAGACTTCCCAGCCTACAGCTGATATTAGAAGAAGCTGGGACCATGGAGCTTAAGAGGAAGAGGAAGCCTGAACCCTTGCAAACATCGGCAGCCATCTTGCTCCAACACATGGCAACAGACTTTGGTGAGGGAAGTAACATGCTTTGTGGCCTGGTAACTGTAAGCTTCTACCCCAAATAAATACCCTTTATAAAAGCCAACAGATTTCTGGTATTTTGCATTAGCACCCCTTTAGCTGACTAATACACCTGGATAAAGTGTAATACTAAGAGCAACTAAAGTTTGAACCTGTCCAAGTCAGAAAGAGGCTGGTAGCCACCATTTTAACTCCACCCCTGGCATGAGGGGAAGCAAGGCTGATTGAAAATCACAGTGATGGTAGGGACTGGCTACTTTCCACCCAGATTGGCCTGCAGCCTTAGCCTAGGTTCGAGCCCCATCTCCAGTAGGGAGAAAGCTGGTGGGACCTGCATCAGTTTTTCTAGGTAACTGCAGGGACTTTCAGCTCAGACTGAATAGTCAGACACCTGTGTCTCTATCCTCATACCCCAGTAGGATAGGAGAAGTGCTGTGTTTCCTCAGCCTCTCTGGGCAGCTGCAGGCACTTTTGGTCTGCACAAACTGGTTTGTTAATCACCTTTGATTCCATTTCCACCTGTGCCCTCCCCATAGGATAGGAGGTGGCTGGTGTTTCCTCAGCCTATCTGGGCAACTGCAGGCAATTTTGGCCTGCATGAACTTGACTGTTGGGTGCCTGTGGCTCCACCTCCATCCCCAATAGGACAAGAAGGGTGCAGTGTTTCCCCAGCATCTCTGGGTAACTGCAAGTGCTGTTGGCCCACACCTGAATAGTCAGACACCTGTAGCTCCATCCATGCTCCCAAGTAGGGTAGGAGGGGAGATGAGATTCCTTAGCCTCTCT